>JAOXJP010052833.1:0-15952 GCA_025762735.1 Platanus orientalis
CATGTATAGTTCCATTGCTTTTCTATACATGTTTCTCGCATACATGTGTATTCTCTCTCTCATTTAATTTCTAATTTAATAATTTCTTTAAATGTCCTTACTGTTTTTTAGGGGTGTCATGTGGACAAGACATCCATACGTTTACCTCTTTCTTTTTTCCTTTTAATTTATTTATGTTATATGCATTAGTTCTTATCCTTTCTAAAATCTCTCAATCCATTTTTAGTATCATTCTTTTTTCTTTTTTTTTCTTCCTATAATCTCTACTTTCTCCAATATAAGGTATGTTCTCTCATCTCTCCATTAAAACTCTTAATTGATTTATTATATTTTCTTAGGTTAAGTTTCCTATAATCAATTACATTATCAAATTTATTATATTCTCTCTCTCCCCCTTAATTCTCTCATCGAAACTCTTATATATATATATATATATATATATATATATATATATATATATATAATTTTTTTAAATGTATTTTTCCATTTGTATCATAAAAATATTTATAAAAAAATTGATATGGTAAGAACTTAATAATAATAATAAAAAAGAATCTTTGAATAGTAATCACGGTTACTTGGATGATTCTTTGAAGAGGGACGTGAAAGACACCTAAGATGCCTTCATGAATTCATCCCCATAATGATGTAGAAATTTTAGATGTGGCCATCGTCATGCACAAAAGTGATTAAACATACACATGGTAGGGAGAAAACGTGTTGGGACCCAATATTTATTAGCTCCAAGTCATAAGATCAATGCAATTTAGACGATCCAACTACTCCATTTTACTCTGCTGGATAATAATCAACAAAAATATCGTCTATAAGTTCAATTGGTCAATAATTGTGTCATCACGCCCAATCTTATTTTCAAAAATATCTTGCTTTATTTTATCTTTTTACAAAAAAATATCTGTGTTTTATCTGAGTTAGAATTCCGAGTAGTCAATTCCTAGTTCCCCCTAATTTTTTGAACACAACATAGACAAGTTACATAAACGCACACAAAAAAAGAAAAGAAAGAAAAAGAAAGGGTGAAGGAGGCAAATCATTCATTGTTCTACAAAGTTTTAAGAGATAATATGTAGATTAGACGGTAAAAATTCATCTAATCATAATGACTTTTGACGTAGGCAATATATTAGGTGGGACTCTATCAATGCCGGATTTTGATCTTGTAATTATGAGACACATGGCAAATTATGAGAGCCCCAAACCCGCCAAGGGTCCAAAGGATTAGGTACAAACAATCCATGAACCGACATGGTCTGAATGGAGTCAGGGGCTGACACATCAGCACCAAAAAGTGATAAGCGCCCTCCAAAAGTGATAAGCGCTTTTTTGGTGCTGATGCGGCCACCCCTGATGCCATTCGGACCTATTCATTCGTATCAAATCAAAGCTCACAATAGTTCTTGTAACTCCAGGGTAGGACGATCCTTGGTCTATGTTGTATGTCTCATTCCTAGATTACATCAATCTTTAGTTATCTATTTATCTTTGGTGGCATCAATCTTTGATATTTTGTTTTCTTCATGTCTTTATCACATCTAAACATTTATTAACAAAAATAATGCATAGTTTCTTAGCAAAAGAAAAGGGACATTAAACGAAAACAAAGATGGTTCACACTTTATAAAGTAACTAGCAAACCAACCTGTGTGAGCACGGGTAAGTGAATGAGAAAATAATTACAAATAGAAAAAAAATGAATTTTTAATTCCTATAAAAATTATTTAATACAAATCTAAGATCATAGAAATTAGAAAACATCATTGGCATCTATTGAACTAAAGCATTATAGAATGTAAGGGCTTATTCTATAAAATTCATATTTCAACAAAATAAAATTTTACATGTGTTAAGCAATATGCAAGAAATGCCAACAAATTACTAGGGACAATAATATATTTAGCTTTGGACCATATTCGAAGTCAGTGAATTACAATATCAAGTCATTTGTTCTCTATTGTAATTATATTCCAATGATAATACTCAACTATATATAAAATTTGTTTGGTCTTATTAATTTTATTTCCTTCTACATGTATCACATCTCTTTTATCAAAAATATAAATTGTCAACAAACCCCATCATGGATAAGAATACTTGACAAAAAAAAAAAAAAACTTTTGTAAGCCTTGGTAACCATAAAAAGCAAACTTGCAAGATGAGGGCTTAGAAAGTGAAAATAGAGTAAAGATGAAAAGAATAAATGTGTTAAAAATGAGAAAAAATCATTTAAAAAAAATGAAATAATAGAAAGATATGAAGAAATACCATACCTATTTTTTATTGGAGTGCTAGATGATGATGAATAGGAGAAAAGATGGATATGATCTGAAGAGTGAGAAACAAAAGGATCCTATCTGTAAAAGGCTCCCATCCTTTCTTGCATTGCCCCCTTGATACTCCTCCCTTTTTACTCATTGTTATTAAAAAAAAAAGTTTGGATATTAATTTTAACTTTGAAATCATTCCTAAGTAATACCTAAACGTTTGTGTATTCATTTCGAGCATGATTGAACCGAGAAAACAAAAAATGTCACTCTAAGGTAGCTCTTGATTATCAATTTTAACTACTCTCTCATTTCTACTCCTATTTTGGCTAAACTTACATTTCATATATTTTATTTTAAATTGACTTATCCTAAAACCATTTGATTCTAAAACATTCTTCCATAATTTTCTAAGTCAATAAAGACCCTATAGAGATCTTTTTTTTTTCTTTATACTTTTTCATCCATTAATCACTAAAGTAGGAAAATAGTTTCAATTGTTGATCTCTTAACCATGAATCCAAACTGACTTCATACACTCTAGTTTCACATCTTAATCAATGTTTAATCACTCTCCCATAATTTAATTGTATGGTTTAGAAGCTTGATCCCATGATAATTGGTGTGATTTTGAACATCCCCTTATTCTTGCATATAAAAACCATAATACTTGTTTCAAAAAATTAATTATTTTTTATTTGTATATAACAGGTAAGTTAAAATTACATATTTATAATATTATTTATTTTATGGTTGAATAAAAATTATTGATTATTCATATGATTTATAATCATATAAATAACTACCCATTTTTGATTAAATTATTAGCTATTTTAAAATATAATTTAGAACAAAAAGAATAGTAATTTCTAAATTTCAATACTTGGGATGTCCTACCGTGTTTTACCACATAGGCTGGTGCATAAAGTTAAAACAATAAAAATAATAGGTGTCCAGGAGGCGCCAAATTCAGAAAATCATCTCCTGTCAGGCTGTGGTAGAAGACACGGTAGGACATACAAAAGGAGAATGATTGTTTGTGTTGGCACAGGCTTATGTAGGCGTGCCACTGAGTGACACACAATGTGTTTTAATTGGATATCTCTTCTTTTACACCTGAACACTTTTTTGAAACCCCAAACACAATATGTGTCAGCTTATAATTAATTCACCATAAACTGCCGACACTTTGTCATCACAGGATACATTTTCTTCCATACCTGAAGCAAAGGGTATATTAGGCAATGTACAGAAAATGAGAAGATTCGAATCATGCAGTACCTCCTCCGTGGGTCCCACCTTAGAACATTCTACGTGCGGTAATGACGTCATCCATTCACGGTTCCTTCGTGACGCGTGGAAGAACGAGGCAAGACTTCCATCTAAGAAACGGAGAAACGGACACCTGGAAGGCTTGCATGCAATCACGGGTCAAACCTTTAAACGTCGTTTGCTAACACCGTCACCCTCTCTAACGGTAATCCAATAGCTATATAAGACATTAAGACAAGACTTGCGAACAGCTTTTTCTCGCGGACTCTCCAGTGGGCTTATCTCATCTCTCCGAGCCGCCATGACAGCTGTCCTTCTCAGAACTGGTTCGATTCCGGTTCAAGCTTCTCTGTTAGCCGGTTCGCCAAAAGTTTCTTACTCCGGCCAAGATCCTGTCGCTGGGATCTTGTTTTCCGGCGATAACAAGAACAATCCGGCTTCTTTGAGATCTTCTCCGTTGCTGCAATTGGAGATCATCAAAGAGAAGAAGGATGATCCTTGGACATGTATTAGACGAGCCATGTCCGAAGCTGGCATGATGAGGTTCTTTAACAAAGGTGGCAGCCGGTTGTCCTGGTTGACGGGCGCCGGGTCTTGGTTCGATCCGGCGGGGATCCCGGAGGAGAAAGAGATCTGGGAAGGGGAAGAAGATGGGGGAGGATGGTGGATCTTGAAGCAGGATACGAATTATGCCGGAGTTTCATTGGAAGAGCTGGATTTTTCTGGTGGTGGTGCCGGGAAAGGAAAGAAGGTTGGTGGAGGGAAAGGTGGCTGTGGTAGTGGTGGTGGTGACGGTAGAGGTGGTTCTTCCACCGAAGGTAGTTCTGACCAGAGCAACATCTGTGCTCATTATCAAGAGATGTTGAAGGCTGATCCTGGGAATCCACTTCTTTTAAGGAATTACGGACAGTTCTTACATGAGGTAACTTAATTAATTTGGTTTTGATTTTCTTCTTTTCTTGTTCTTAATTGAATGATCTGTTTGTTTAACTGATGATTGAAGGTGGAGAAAGACGTGGTGAGAGCAGAAGAGTACTATGGGAGAGCAATATTAGCAAGTCCAGGAGATGGAGAAGTATTGTCTTTGTACGGGAAGCTGATCTGGGAGACACAGAGAGACCAAGGCAGAGCAGATGCTTACTTCCACCAGGCCGTTCAAGCCTCCCCGGATGACTGGTATTACTTTAAAGTCATCATTTTTTTTTTAAAGTGATATTTTAACAAGAAAAGTGCAGAGACAAAAAAGAAGAAAAAAAACCGAAATTCTACATCGGTGCTGTCAATTATTTATCCATTATGCGAAATATAAACTATTGGGGTGTGGGATGTGCAGCTTCGTGTTGGGATCATACGCACAGTTCCTATGGGATGCACAAGAAGGCGAAGAAGAAACAGAAAGGGTGAAAATGTCAACGTCTTTAGCTGAGGCTCTTTGACTCTCTTTCTCCTTCATCTCTCCCTCTCTCTCTCCCTCTGGATTCCTGGAACCATGTCTACTCACGTCCTGTATTAGATTAACTTTTATTAACAAAATGTAACTTCAATAACAGATGTAGTCTTCTATGTAAACACTATTGAGTTGGAGAGAGAGAGAGAGAGAGAGAGAGAGAGAGAGAGAGAGGTATTGTCCATTATTATGCACCATCTCAGCTTTTGTAATATTTTCCAGCGTATTTAAGTAATAATAAATGATCCTGTATCACACAAGTTGTGAACAATTTTTTCTTTTTTTTGTAAATCAATATGAGGCTGCCGGTCAGGCTGTTCCCCCTGTGAGAATTGGTTGGATTAATTAGTAACAGTGGTAAGATCATTGGATTTGGCCGAGTTTTGGTCTGAGACTTGCATGTGGACCAGTTCTTGTTGTCATGCCTATTCGAAGTCAGTAGCCCTGAGCCTTTAAGGGTTCTTCCGCGCAATCCTCAGGCACTTTCAGCTACTCACGTTAAAGATGGAAGCTTCTTTCCTTTTAAAACGGGTCAAAGCACTTCCTTGCTTTTGACAAAAGCCTACTATGAAAGCCTTGATAAAACTACTTATTTTCAAAATACACCATATTTTCTTCGACCTTCTGTAAGCCTTGTAGCATTGTCATGAGTATAGAGCCTGATCATAGCCATGTGTCCCATCGATCGGTTGATTCTCATGTCGATTAGAGGCTATGGGCCCTTACCCAAAACCTATGGTCTGCAACTCAGCCAACTAGTAAACACGTACCCATTTGATCAACGTGATCTTCCTACCTTTAACTTGACAAGTACAACTCCTTTAACCTGTTAACTTTTATGAAATCTTGATAATACTGGAATCCAACCCTTCTTGTAATTGGCTCCAAGTGGCAGCCCTAAATAGGTAGATGGAGGATGACCTTTATCTACTACCTAACCCCATTGACAAGTTATCAAAGCAATGAACCATCTCAACACCATACATACAATTTTTTGCAAAGTTGACCTTGAGCTTGAAAACAGCTTCAAAGCACCGCATTACACACTACAAAAAAATATTATTTCCCCCATGGAATCCTTGCAAAGACTAGGGTGTCATCATCGAACTAGAGATGTGATATCACTACCCCACCATTTCCTACACCAAAACCCTCCATCAAGCCCCTGTGAAGCCATGGACATGTCTTCCAAATACTCCACAACCACAAAAAAAGGAGTTAACAGGTCCCTCTAGGATTTCTAAAAAAAGGGCAGCAGAACCCCAATGCCCATTCTTCTTAATATATAATCTAAAAACTGGGTTCTTAATATATAATCTAAAAAATCCCTTGATCATAAGCTTTTTCTATATCTTGTTTACAAAAGACACCACTTTATCCAGCTTTTAATGTCAAATCTATGCATTCATTGTTTATAAGTACCTCATTCAAAATATAATGACATTTAATGAAAGATGAAGAGATAACCGAAGACAGTCTCTTTACTTCATTCAGATAAAATCTTGGAAATTTATCTTATAGACACTTCCCAATAAGCTTAAAAATTAACTCCTTCAACTACAAAGATTAAGGACATGAAATTTGCATTGATTCCTTTGTTAAGAAAACCATTTGCATAGTAATCTTCTATTGTCCTCAAAATAACAACCTTCACCACCTCCCAACAGGCGTTAATTAAACAAGTCATATAAAAGCCATTTGGGTTCGGTTCTTATCATCTTCACAATCCCAAACCACTTTTCAAAATGGGTATTTCAGCGAATCTCATTGTTACTCATCAAGGATTTTAAAATACATCCCATCTAAAGCTAGCCTTCAAATCTATTCACTAGAATATACACTCTTATAAAAGTTGACCACATGATCTCTAATCCTTTTTTTTTTTTATCTTCTAACATAACATCTACGATGTTTAACCTTTACAAGTTATTTATATTCTTTTCGTAGTTTTCCAATATGTGAAAACATATCATGTTGTATTCCCTTTTTTTTGAGCCATTAGGCATTTGCCTTCTATTTCTACTTGACCTCCAATATAAGAACTACCATTTGAAACTCTCTTGCACCATATCCCTAGAAGTCATATCCTCTATTGATAAACTCCTTCCGCTTCTTTCTTATCCCACATGACCAATTCATTAACAAGAACTTTCTTCCGATCTTCAATGCACTCAAAAACTTCTTTGCTCCACTGCTTCAACAACATCTTCAGCTTCATTCTTATAATTTGCCTTGGCCTCCCTGTAGTTTGAAATTGAACCCACCATTTACACACTAAATCTACAAAGTCGGGCTTCAACCACATATTCTCAAACTAAAAGGGTCTATATTCAATCATGATGCTCAAATTTAAGAGAATTGGATTATGATCCGATTCTCTACGTTTGATGAAGAGCTTCCCCTTTCAAAAAAGGATAGAGTTCATCACATTCCTCTGATATCATGACCCTATCCATCTTTCTTAAGGACAAAAAAACTTGCAAATTAGACCATGTAATATAAGAACCAGTTAAAGATAACTCCCTTCGCACATTTTTCTCAATAAAGCCCCAAAACTCTTTCATCTCACAAGTAAACCCCCCTTCCTCTTTTCTTTCTTCAATACCACTAACTTTATTAAAATCTCCCCAATACGCCATGGTCTTCCCCCCAAAAAAAAATTCTTCACCTCTTTTAGCTCACCCAAAAACTTGTGAAGCAACCTCCCCTTTGTAGGTCCATACACCTTAGTAATTATGCACCTAAGATCTCCCAACCCCCCTCAACCCACCCCTCACTAAGATGAAAACCTCTTGATCAAATACTCTTCTATATTACCACATCATCTAGAACAACACCGATGCCCTAATAAAAGGAAAACACACTCTAATTAAGAAAATTTACACACCTCCCTTAACACCCCTCTATCCATCACCCCTAATTTCATTTCTTGTAGGATAATGACATTTACCTTACTTCTCTTCACCATGTCTTTGACCAACACCCTTTTATCCTTGTTACTTATACACTTAACATTATAAATAAAAAAATATATGTCCATTAAATTTTGCAATACTCAACAGCTAGTTAACCAAAATCCCATAAACACTTAAACCTTTGTCTTCTATTTGATTAATCTCTACTCTTCTTACAATACTCTTTCTCTTCTCAGGGCTCACCCCATACTTCAAAATTTTTGCTTCACTGTCAATCTTCTATCGTGATCTTAAAATTCCCTCCCAATTGTTGAGACTTATTTATGAACTTTCTTTCTCTAAATCAGTTATAAAGAACCTTACTATTGACATAGGATCTGGGATTAGATTGTATCTTATATCTTCCCAATTATGTTGGGATTCTTTTCCATATTTTCCTTTCCTATTTGGACTCAATCTAAGGTGTATATATATATATGGAGGCGACATCAATGTTGTAAGTGTGTGCAGAATAATAAGAGAAAGAAACTTAGTCCGTGGATGTAGGCAACCAACCAAACCACATTTACTCTGTCTTGTATTTTTCTCATTCTTATTTTCTTTCTATTTGCTTTGTTAAGATGGTATTAAAGTGTAAGATTTGATCTTAGCCTTGGTTGTGCTGTGAAGCTTCTTTTTTTTTTTTTTCCGGAGCGGCAATACACCAGCCAACGGTTCATGCTCTACCTTCTCTGTCTTCACCTACAATCTTGCTCTTGGCAACTTTCTAAGGCCATCTCAACATATAGAACAAAGGACGACTGATTTTATGGAAGATATCTCCTTCAATCTTTAATCTTTCACTACAATCCACTAGACAGTAGAGAGTCCATCTCAACAAATTTTTTCTAGTGAAGAATCTCTGCAACAAAAAAAGGGGCTTTGTGCAGATCTTTGTTTTCTTGGAAAGAGAAAGTCTCTCCCATCTCTATACATGGCCTTCAAAAGGTGTTGTATTTACACTCACTATTATATTTGTTGTTGTACGATTCAATTATTATACTTGCAAGCAATTTTTTTCCTCATGGCTTCCAATGACAATCAAGTTATTGCATCTCCTTTAGCCACTAAGGATACGGTCAACAATCCTAGTTCACCATACTTTCTTATTTCTTCCGACAATCCTGAAAATCTCCTTGTTTCGCAACCACTCAATGGAAAAAACTATTCAACTTGGTGACGTGCCATGAGAATGGCTCTATCAACAAAGAATGAATTGGGATTTGTCAATGGAACCCTCTCAAAACCACAATCTCCTGCTTCTAGTGTTTCTCTTTGGGAATGTTGTAATGATATGGTTCTCTCATGGTTGTTGAACTCTCTAGCGCCTGAAATTGTGAATAGCGTCATATATGCAGACACGGCCCAAGCCATGCAAAATGATCTTGAAAAGTGCTTTTCCCAGAGTAATGCCCCTACGATCTATCAAATCAAGTGTGCGATCTGTATTCATGGTCAAGATCAGTCTTCTTTGAGCATTTATTTCATTAAATTAAAAATCCTTTGGGATGAGCTTTCATCATATAATAATGTCCCATATTGCACTTGTGGAGCGTTGAAAGCCTTGACTGATTACCAACAACAAGAGCATGTTTTTCAATTTTTGATGGGGCTTAGTGATAGTTACTTTGCTATTCACAGTCAGATTTTAGCAATGGACCTTATTCTTAATGTGAGTAAAGTTTATGCCATGATTTTATAGGAGAAAAAACAATGGGAACTGCACACATCGGTCCCAACTCAAATAGACTCTACAATTTTGACAATCTTTAAAGGGGATAACTGCACTAACCATTCTCCAAATAATACTGTTGACAAAAAGAATCGTCAATGCTTCCATTGTGACTATTGCAAATGGAGTGGTCATACTAAAGCGTGCTACTACAAATTACATGGTTTTCCTCCTAAGAAAAGTACTTTGGAACAAAGGGTTGCTGCTGTTGTCCTATTGGAGACTCCTGAAATGAACAAGGAACCCAATGGCACTTCCTCATCAAGTCCTTCTACATTTCCTCAACTTACTACCGACTAGTATCAACAACTTCTTTCCATCATCAATATTAGCAATTCACAGCCTAGTGTTCATCTTACGGGTAAGTTTTTTTGTTGCTCATCTTTTTCAAAGTCATCCTAGATCATTGACATAAGGGCCACTAATCGTATTTGCCACTTTTCTAATGCTTTCTTTAATTCTTTTAGTTGCACCACAAATAAACCAGTTAGGCTACCAATTGGATATTCTATCCCTGTCATGCATAAGGGAAACTTAACACTTTCATCTAGCTTGTCACTTCATAATGTTTTGTGTGTACCCAACATTTTTTTTAACCCACTATTTGTAAGCCAATTAACAAAAACTTTAAATTGTGCTACCGTATCTTTTCTAATTTCGGTGTCTTCCAGGACCTTGTCACGAAGAAGCTGATTAGGATGGGTAAAGAAAATGATGGACGCTTTTTTTTACCATATGGTTGCTTCTTCTACTGCTTTGACCGTTCAAAATAATGATGCTTTTGATGTTTGGCATTAGTGTCTAGGCCACCCTAAACCCTTCTTCTACTTGTCTTTTAAATTCAGAAAAAATCATTGATGGAATTACATCTACTTGTAATCATTGTGAGATTTTTCTTCTTGCTAAACATACTAGACTTCTCTTTCTTAATAATTATAATGATCGTACAAAAGCACCAATCTCTTTAATTCATTGTGATATTTGGGGTGATTTTTTTGTGGTTTCTCTTACTGGTGCACATTATTTTTTTACTATTATTGATGATTTTTCTCATTGTACTTGGGTGTTGTGGCATAAATCTAAAACCCAATTATTGATTAAAAATTTCTTTGTCATGATGAAACACAATTTAATAATTCTATAAAACATGTTTGATCTGATAATGGATAAGAGTTTATCTCTTTACAATGTTTTTTTTCTTCATGAGAATGGTGCCATACATTAGCGTAGTTGTGTTTATACACCTCAACAGAATGGTGTGGTTAAACGTAACCAAACACACATGCGTGCATCAAACTGAATTGACTCGGGTTGGGTTGGGTCAATAAGAAAAATAAAATAATAATTTTTTATTATTTTTATTTCTCCTAGAAGCAGTTAAACCTATAGGGGCATGTCTGCGTGACTATTCTGAACCAAATAGTCACAAATGTGACTTCTAAATTGTCTATGTGTGTTTGGTTAGGCTTAGCCCATGTTGGCTAGGCCCTCCCCCTTCCACAAAACTGTGATGGAGCCCAAGTTAATGTCTAAGGCTATTGTCTATAAACCTCCAAACTTTTCTAGGCTAACCAATGTGGGACTTCAATTTTTACACCCTTTAACTAGTGTTAAGTTGGACACTTTTAGGGACGATTTCTCATCACTCATTAATGGTTTTGAGAAACCAACCAGATGGTGTTATTTTCTTCATTGAGGTGAACACATACCTATGTGAACCGCCTTAAACAACTTATGGGTCCCACTTTTATTTTGGCTCAAAGATGCTTAACCAGTCAGATTTCAAATCTGGGTAACTCAAAACCGTTTCTAACAATCCCCCA
Organism: Platanus orientalis; assembly: GCA_025762735.1. NCBI lineage: Eukaryota > Viridiplantae > Streptophyta > Magnoliopsida > Proteales > Platanaceae > Platanus > Platanus orientalis. Next base: position 11,511 of record JAOXJP010052833.1, read on the forward strand.
CATGAATGAAATTAGCTTACTACAATGCAAATGAAAATGCAGATACAAACACAAAGAGAGTACTTTTGGAAAGTTTCTGTATATGGAGAAGTAGCTTGTGGCTTTGAACCTTCCTTTATGAAAGACTGTCAAATTTACTAGCTAATTAGTGAACATTTTGTCTTGAATTGTTCAACCATTTGTATAAACCCAGACAATAGAATTCACACAGCTTCTTTTCAAACATAATTGATTCTCACAATTATATTCATTTTGGTACTGAACAACACTTGGATTTCATGAGTGTTTTAGAGAATTTAGCCTTACAATTCTCATAGAAGTAGCCCCTTTACACTCATATAGGTAATTCCTATTAAGAGTATCCTGACATACTCTACTTAGATTTCTAAGGTATAAGAATTATTAAAAGCATAGCTTATCCTAAACTTTGCTACAAGAATCACTATTTCATCATAGGAGTGGGTATGAAAAGTTTTATTTGTAGTGATACTACTAAGTCACACACAATTTGGTTGTCCCCTTAAACCTAGATCTTAGGATCTCCAGTCAACTATGTGGGGTTGTCATTATGACGACTTTTCAGACATAGGCCTTAAATCCATTCGCCTCAATGAACAATTTACTTGATATCTAATCAAACTTTTAATTAATGCATCCATAATATTATCTCTTGACTTTATGTAATTAATAAAAACAATTTTATGTGAGATCAATTGGATTACGGTATTGTGTCTATGACAAATATGTTAAGACTCACTATTACGCATATGACTTTGTCACACAATGTCATAGCCATTATGGTATCTTTAACATATACACACGTCACATTCGTTAATTCTAAACCCATTTGACATTACTCCGTTGTCAAAATTTTCATGTCTATTTTAGGTCCTATCTCAATCCTTTCAGGGATAAGGACCACCATCTTTGCTAAACACCCTCACACTTTTAAGAATTTATAGCAAGGTGTTTGACATTTTCATAATTCATAAGGAATCTTAATAGTTTTCTTGTGAAGCATTTTGTTTAGAATATAATTTACAAAAAATATTGTTTCCCATAACTTTAACATAGCTTTCATCATTACCTTTAAAATTCAACAACTCCATTTTGCTAGTATCCCTTATAAGGCACCATTACTTAAGGGATCAACCAAGTTATTACTTGACTATATAATCAATCCTGATAACTCTTGAATTGAGCAATCTAACCACATAGTTATGTCTAAGTCTAATGTACCCAGACTTACCAGTTTACATTTTATTGTATACCTGTGATAGTGTTGACTCACTATCACAATGCAAAGATGTAATTGTCATTGGTCTAGGCCAATATGGAATTTCCAAAATAAATTCCTCAACCATTTCGCTACTTTGTCTCTAATTGCAAATGTCATAAATTCAGACTTTTCATTGTAAAGTGAATTATCCAGGTCTATTACTTAGACCCCCAAAATTTGTAATTCTTCCAAGAGTGTATATTTATACACTAATGGGCTTTGAATCATCTGATTTAGAATTCTAATAAGCATCAATATATCATTTCAAAATAAGAAGATACTCAATAGATCAATGCATAGCTTTTTTCAAATATTCATATACTCAGCCAACAACTTTTCAAGGAAAATAACCAGGTTTATAAATAAACCTACTTAAAACTTAATAAAATTATATGTTTGATCTTATGCAATATGACATACATTATCAAATAAAATCATATTTCATAACATTTCTTTTCTTGTAGTTTAAACCGGTCACCGTACTCCATAGTGGTGACCTTCATTTGTTCATATGTATATACATAGATGCTTATATAAAATGAGATATTTCTAAATACAATATCAAAACAATAATAAATCCTCTTGATATCTAGTGATCCTTTTATTATTTAACACCCACACATTTTAAACATTCAATTAAATTATTCAATCTCAGAAGAGTACCCTTATATGAGATATATAACTTAATAAAAATATGTTTGATCTTATGCAACATGGAATACATTACCAAATAAAATCATACATCATAAATTTTCTTTTCTTGTAGTTTAAATTGGTCACCATATTCCATAGTGGTGACCTTTATTTGTTCACATGCACATAAATAAATGCTTCTATAAAATGAGATATTTCTAAACACAATATTAAAACAATAATAAATCATATTGACATCTTGTCATCATTTTATTATTTAACACCCCCACATTTCAAACATTCAATTAAATTATTCAATCTCAGAAGAGTACCCCTACATGAAATATATCTCATATCAAACATAATTTCATAATTTTATCAAAGTTGCTAAGTCATCAATCATATGAAGGGTTTATCAATTACTACCTTCCACTTAGATAAATCCACAAGATAAAAGAATTTTATTAAGATAAAATATTTACAATTTTAATAAAAGAATGTATCTTTTTAGATTAATTGAATTGTGCAACAAACCATTATGCTTATGATATACTTTTCATCTTTCTTTTGAAATAGGTGTGTCAAACATATTGGTCTATGCATTGTTTACACCAAAATGTTTTCTATGGTGAGTAAGAGCATGATGATATGAGCTCGATGGACTATGCATTGACAATGGTTTTCTCTCAACCAATCCAGTGAAAACTCCTCCATCAATAAGAACTCTAAAGAATTGATAGATCTTTAAGATTCTTGTCTATCATAGTTCTCAAAGCAAATAATGAACTAGATGATGGCAATGGTGTATCCCACATGATTTATGCTTCTAAGATACCAATGATTAATTATAATCTATGAAATACTATTTATTTTATTTAAAGAGATCACTCACCAAAATAGTCATATATAATTCTAACAAAACAAAATGATAAACATTCAAGTTACCATGTCTAGAATATAATCAACAAACCATCATGTTGGAATTAAACACTATAGATGATAAACGTGCATCATCATAATTCTATAAATCAAAATAGATGAATTTGTAGGTAGATAACTTATCTAATTACGTTGATGTAATTAGAACACATTTTGATGCACCCGTTTAGAACCTGTTTTGATGCATCCATCATTAGGATGATATATATGAAATAAAACAAAAAAAGTGTTCACAGAATACACAAAGAATAAAGTAACGAATATCAATTTATTTTAACTTTTTCAATTCATCTAATCAAGTAAGTCATTCTATTCATTTTATTTTCAAGTCTTTTACCTTCATGAAATGAATACTTGTTGTTTACAGAATAACATATCATTATAGATATAGTATAATATAAAACTTCATTTTTTTTTCTTTCTTCAATACCACTAACTTTATTAAAATCTCCCCAATAGGTCATGGTCTTCCCTCCCCCAAAAATTCTACACCTCTTTTAGCTCATCCAAAAACTCTTGAAGCAACCTCCCCTCTGTAGGTCCATACACCTTAGTTACTACGTACATAAGATCTCCTAACCCCCCTCAGTCCACCCCTCGTTGAGATGAAAACCTCTCAATCAAATACTCTTCTACATTACCACATCACCTAGAACAACCCCGATGCCCTAATAAAAGGAAAACACACTCCTCTTACTAAGAAAATGGACACACCTCCCTCAACACCCCTCTATCCATCACCCCTAATTTCATTTCTTGCAAGATAATGACATTTACCTTTCTTTTCTTCACCATGTCCTTGACCAACACCTTTTTATCCTTGTTACCTATACACTTAACATTCCAATATAAAAAGACATGTCCATTAAATTTTGCAATACTCAATATCCAGTTAACCAAAATCCTATAAGCACTTAAACCTTTGTCCTCTATTTGATTAATCTCTACTCTTCTTACAATACTCTCTCTCCTCTCATGGCTCACCCCACATTTCCAAATTTTTACTTCACTATGAAAGTTCCGTTGTATCTTAAAATTCCCTCCCAATTGTTGAGACTTCTTTATGAACTTTCTATCTTTAAACTAGTAAAGAACCTTACTACTTTCTCTTTAAACTTGACAATAAAAACACCAATAAACTTACTTATTGATTCCATATGCTCTGGAACCCATTGGGACACTTCCAATTAGGGGTTTCAACAAACTAAGCTAAGCTACTTAGTTCAGTTCAATTTTGTCACAGTGATTAGGCTTGGGCTCCATTCAAACTTGTGATGAGCCTAAGGTGCTGAACTTAAGCTTAGCTCATCAAGATTGAAGCAAGATTAGCTTAGGTGCATCTTGGCTTGGTTCACCAAAATCAAGATTATTGCTTTAGTCCCGAAGCTTAATGCCCAAAAGTCCATGAGCTAAACCTGTTTCTATGGCTAAGGACATAGTTGGTTGAAACAAGGCTAATGCTCACAAATAGAAAATATTTTTGAATATTTCTAATGAGTGTAATATATAGGTATCTGTCAGCACCCAATTTTGGCCCAGGGACTAGAGGTTTCTTTCAATGGGCAGCACCAGTTCTTTAGAATAGGCCTTT
>JAOXJP010052844.1:0-15952 GCA_025762735.1 Platanus orientalis
AGAACGAATCTTGTGAGAACTGTGAAAACGGCATCAGGGTATGGACACATCAGCACCGAAAAGTGATAAGTGCCCCTAAAAAAGTGCAAATCACTTTTTGGTACTGATATGTCAACCCCTCTGGTGCCGTTTTCACGGTTCTCACGAGATTCGTTCTCACAAAATCCAAGCCCCAAAATTTGATATTACTTATATTTTTTACTTACTAAGTCTCAAATGCAGTCTTACAATCTTTCCGTTGATTGCATCTAAAGAACAGGTGACGAGGAGGACGGCTGAGCGAGGAGGCTTGTATTTTCTTGATAGCCTGTCATCAGCTTTACCTCGGGATCATCAACAAGCATTAGGAAGTAGTAATAGTACTGATGATGGTGTAACGCATTGGCATCAGCGTACTTACAGTCATCAACTTTTATTAATTTATTTTCATAAAGCATCATTGGTGTAAAATTTAGGGTCATTGATTTGGTTCAATGATAGTGACTCGGGTTACCAGTGGATTTGAATCCCATGAGCAGCCATTTTATGCAAAAAAACCAAAGATTAAGTTTGTCTCTGATCTAACCCTCCCGCACCTCGTGGTTATGGGACCAGCATTGGGTAATGACCTTCATGTTGAGGTAAACTGTGGCTGCAATTTTTTTCTATTATCAATTGGTGAAATTTAGCTCAATGGATTATCATACTTCTTTATATCATAGAAATAGAAGTAATTCACTTTTTGAAATAGTACAAGTAAAGTTTGGGATATCTCTCCCATTACATCTTTTTTAGGTATTAGTATTTTCTTACTTTAACATATGATTATTCACGTGGATCATGGATCTATCCTTTAAATTGTGGGGTGATGTCAAAAAATAAATAAAAAAAATTGAAGGGCAATATATATTCTAAATGAAAACTTTTCATAAGATGATGTGTACCAAGGTTTGTCAATGAGCGGAGTTAGCTTGGCTTGTTAAGGGCTCAGTTCATTATAAGTCAAGTCTGGGCTTTGATTTCATCAGCTCGTTTGTTATATTGCATAAGAAGATAGATTTTTCATACCAAATAATGATTCAAATCTATATTTTTTGTTTTTATAATGATACATATATTGCATGAATAGAATTCTATTGTTTTCTCTATACCCACTTAAAAGGGTTTTTATCTCTCCATCTACCACAAAATTGGCCTATGACATTGTAAACGATGTTTCAATGTCCCAACAGTTGACTTATGACGGAGAAAAGTTCAGCTTTGCTAATCAATCTATATTTTTTTTTTTGTTTTTTTTCTGACTATTCTGATTTTCTTCAATTTTCTCAACACTTGCGCCAATATTTAGCTTCTTCTACCCCAATCGGTGGAGGCAACCACTTAACAAGTATTGGTGAAAAAAGTAATTAATCACAATTCCTTCCGTATCATGACTTTCATCAACTATTAAATTGTGTTTTCTTCACACTTTGATAGATACATTTTTATCCGTGTTTCTTTCTCCTTAAGATCCACTCTATTAAATCTCTTTTTAATTTACTTCTTATATTTTGTTAATCAGTGTGGATAAATATGTCATTTGCGTCTTCTCTTTTTTTCATATATTTTTTCAATGAAATCAAAGACATTCTTCTTAAGTTTTTAGGATCCTGTTAGTATTAAAAAACAAAACACATTATATGTAAGTTTTCAATTCTAAGACTTTTCTGTGCAAAATATAAATGTATTTATAGTAATAATACTCTAAAATTCAAAGACATTAAACATGTTAGGATGTGATGCCATGTTCATGTAGGATGCATGCATATTCAAGAACAAGATGAGATCATAGGGATTACACAAAACAATTAGAATAAATAAACTAGATTCCCATCTTAATCAAACACACTTTAAATCCAACTAAGCTAATACAGTAATGAACCTACTCAAATTAATAATTAGAATTATTACAGATTTAAAGTATAATCATTTCAATACAAATAATGTTAACTACTTTTAGACTTTAAAAGATCAACAATTAAACAATGTACTAAATACTTATTGATGCTGGACCAGTCTAGGAAAATGCTAGTTTACTTGCGGGTAATGGGCCCTAAAATAAACCAGGAATTCAGCTTAGTTGAGGTTTGTGGATAGGTAGAATAGAAAGTTTTATGAGGGATTGATTAAACTAAAACAGAGGATAAAACAGATGTGAAAATTTTGCTGTAGCTAAGGTTATACTAGGGGCTTTAATAAAGGGTGTTCATGGGATTCAAGAGATAGGAAAGGCAAGGCTGGCCTGAGTTTAGGTTTAAGGCTGGAATAGAACCTAATTACTTAAATAGATCTAAATTGATATTTAATTAATATTAGACTTTAAATAAAATAGTCATGACATGTGTTAAAAAATATTTTTAAATGCTATAGCTTCAATCGCAACTTATATAACCTCGCAAAACCTTGTTGAAATAGTCCCAGAAGATTAACATTTGCCATGTTTTATATATCATGTTTGGACCTTTTACAATCCTTAAATATGTAATATTAATAAAATATCAATTTAGAACTATTTAAGTAATGTAATATATTTAAAATAATTTATTACTTTGAAATTTAAAAATACTAACATTTTCCCCCAATTTCAAAACAATATAATAAAATTTGAGCATTTTAAGATAAATAGAATTGGGTTGTAAGTACTGCAACAGATTAATGTCAAATAAATAAACAAAACCATCAAAGATTAGCAACCATTTTTAAAAGGATGAAAAGAATAAAGTAAAATAGCAAGATGAAACAAATAATGAAGCCATAACAAAAAAATGAAATACTTTGATACTTGAAATCGTTCATGTCTTACGAGTCTTTCGTGTAAATTAAAAATTATTTATTTAATCTAATCATCAGGTAATCGTTCATTCTTACTCTACTTTTTTGTTCATTTGCTCCTTGCAAGTATCATAAAAAAAATAGAGATGCATGATTGATCAAGGTCGTAAGGTGTGCGATTGAGTGTGTAATTTGTATGATTGCCTAAATGTACCAACTGCACGATTGACCAAGCTGTTGTGTGATTGTCTGAAGTGCGCGAGTGAGCTTGGTTCACTCGATGGTGGTTCGTGATCCCTCAGTGTTTTTTTTTTATGTTTTTAGTAAGCTTAAATCTATGGAACAATCTTTGTGGTGAAAACAACCCAAGCTACTTGAGCCTGTTTGTATTGCACTGTAACGGGGCAATTGATATGCCTAGCTACATCACTTTTCTTCAGGTTGTGCTGCTTCAATCACTGGCCAAAAATATGGGTGCCAACGAGCTGAGAGTTGTCCAGCTCAGCTCTGGATCGTCATACAAGGATTAGGCTCAGACTCGGCTCAAGGTTGTAGGCTCGGTTTGATTGAGGTGAGCTTGGTTCACCAAAATCAAGCTTACTGTTTAGGCCCAAATTTTAAAACCCAATAGCCCATGAACCAACCCTGCTTCTAAAGGGTAAAGGCTAAAGATAAAGTTAGTTCTAGGGCTGTGCATGGGCTGGGTCCTGACCAGGCCTTTGTAGGCCCAGGTCTAGGATCATCATTGCTTATTGGAGTCCAAACCAGGCTCAGGCTCAGCAAATCCTAGACATTAAGGCCCAGACATTGACAAATGTAATTGTATGGGCCTTGGAAAAGCCCAATGCCTATTATTGCAACACATAACTATTAATTTTTTAATAAATCAATGAAAATATATTATCTAAACAAATTATGTTTTTATATGTATGTATATGTATAAATCCCCAGGTTTTGAGCGGCTGAGCCTTGAGCATTGGGCAACAGGATTTGGCTGGGCCTTGTTTAGCCCAAGCATAGCCCAACCTCAAGCTTGCCTTCAACTTGGTCCCAGGATCCCTTCAGGCCAAAGCTGGGGCTGGGCTATTTCTTAGGCTGGCCCGGCCTCCCTACACATAGTGCTAGTTAGTTCAAACAGGCCTAACATAGATTAAAAAAAAAAAAAAAAAAAATCTTGTTTTACTCTTTCAAATGAGTGTAATATACATCGACTTGTGCTAGGCTATTACTCTCCCATGACTTCAAAAGGGCAAGAAACAAGTTGTGGGGCTTTTTTAATAATATTGCTCTGGGTTAAAGGCGGTCATTTGAGAAGAATTCAACTTATCCTTTTGCATTTCCGCTTGCTTGACCTTTCCACTTATTTCTCAAAGTTTCAGGGGGGCCCACTACCTCTTGTTTTATTTAAAATTTTTTGACCAAGCTTTGTCAGTGAATAAAAGGTGATTGAATTTCACAATAACAACGGATCACTTGACCTGTGAGTCATGGATTCCAGATTCATTATATTCGTTTAAACTTCTTGATTTTTTTCATTATTATTTTATTTTTCTCCAAAATCTTTCAGTAGCCCATTCTCCATGTCCTTAGCATGGGCCAGACCGACAGGCCGACATATGGCTGACATTTTAGTGAGAAGACTAAGGGTAAACGGTGATGCAAACTAGGATCAATAATATGGACTTGGTCATTTTAGCACTTGATGGAATACCATTGAAGGCATACGGCATGCAATCACAATCAGTTTAAGCTCTCTAATAGTGATTATTTATAACGAGAGGCAAACATTGAATAACAGCCCCTTTTAGGCCACATATATCAAGGTCAAAGGTAACCAAATCATAGCCTAAAGGGCCAATTGAAGACATCCTTAATTTTCAGTTCACAGTCTTTTTTTTTTTTAGGAAAGGTGCAAATCACACTCACAAGATACAACAATTTACGTGGTTTGGCACAATTGCCTACATAAGTTAGTTCACACTGATTCTACTATGTTCAAAAGAAAGATGAGCATCTGGAAAAGACTCTCTCTAATTTGAGAGCTACTTAATAGTCTTCTCTTCCCTCTAAGAATGGATTACTCCTAATTAGAAATTTCTCTAGGTAGTGGGTTAATGACTGTCTCTACTAGAGACTAAATTACAATCTATTTAGACTAATCAAGTTGTGTTGGAACTTTTATACTAATGCGGAATTAAAATGAATCTTACCTCTAGCCATGGGAATTAGATTTGATCTCATGAATTGTATTCTTCTTTGAAGAATCCCACTCTATACCAAATCAAATATAATTTAAAGGACACTTTCTGATCTATACAACAAAGCTCTATGCTTTGATTGATGGACTCACATGCTTAATTCTTGTTAGATTGGGAACCCTCTTCAAGCCTCTATTTATACCCTTTCTTCCTACCAAAGAAAAAAATACATTAAAAAACCTTAAAGGGACATTTAGAAGTTTAGTTTTTCTTGTGTTCAAACTTTTCATTTCCAACATGAGAGTGTAACTATTTGATAAACCTGGTCATTATGGAACAATTTTTTTTATTCAATTCCCAAGTCTTTATTAAAAAAAAAAAAAAAGAACCAAAATGCATCGTATAGATTGTCGATGTGGCAATGTGGACCATTTGATCTGTTCTAATTAGAAAAGTCTCAACATTCTCTCACTTGCGTTGTATTGACACAACTCTTTTTTTTTTTTTTGACAAAGACTTTCTAGGTTTTGAAGCTTCAATAAAATCCTAAGGTATGCCATACCTTTTCCTTTTTTTTTTTGAAAAAAAAAATAATACTATTCCCTTTTTCAGTTAATTAAGAAACAATATATTCAAGTAGAAAACTTTAAAGCATGAATTATGGTGGCAAATATCCAATCAAAGGATATGACCTTCTATGCATTACAATGCTTTTGGTTTCTTCTAAATGAGTGCTTTATGTGGCATTTTCCCATAATGAACGAGTTTCTTAAATGCTTGTTTTAGGTCCATATTTATTATCTGAATGGACATTTTGCCATACACTTCTCCTTATGTAAGCCTTTTTGTCATGGAATCCACTATCATTAACTTAGTGTTAATATGCTCAATAGCCACCTGATGATCCTAGACATTCTCTCGAAAACATAGTATTTTATGTTGATGTGTTTACTTCAACTACCACTTGTGTTTTTTTTCATAGAAGAAGACTATAATGGAATTATCACAGTAAATAATCAATGACCTAGAAATAAAATCCACAACTCTAAGCCTGGTGATAAAATTTCGTAACTATAAAACTTGTATAGTAGCCTCATAGCACGCCACAAACTCTACTTCTATAATAGATGAAGTAGCTAATGTTTTCTTTACACCCTTCCAGGAGATTGCACCTCCTCTAAGTAGGAAGACATATCCTGATGTCGACTTTGTAGAATTAAGACATCCCACATAGTCGAAGTTTGAATTTCCAACTACTTCTAGATGGTCTGATTTTCTGTATGTAAGCATGTAATCCTTGGTCTCTTGTAAATACTGTATTGTCTTCTTTACAACCCTCTAATGGTCTATGCATGGATTAGATTGATATTTTCCCAACATTCTTACTACATATGCAATGTCAGGTCTTATACAAACATGTGCATATGCATAAGAATGTTTTTGATCTCTTCTTTTTTTTATAGCATTTTTTGGACATTGATCGAGACTAAATTTGTTACCCTAAACAATAGGTGCTACATTAGGTGAGTAGTTCTTCTGTTGATGTTAGTGTGTTGTCAATTCCATGCCAAAGTGTTTGTACTTAGGATGGATATTGTTTATCATTAGTGCATGAGTCATGTATGTATGTATTGAGTCAAGTGGGTTATAGCTCGGAATTGTACTATCAATGAAACAACTTAAGCTAAGAAGATTACATGCAACTCAAGAGACATCAAGCTCATCACTTGGAAGATCTAGAGAAAGTCTCAAGTTATTGACTCAAGGCATCCAAGGTACCAACAGTGGCAATAAAAGGTAAAACTTTATGAAGGTTAGTTAATGGGTAAAATCTAATTGGACCTAACATGGAATACCACTAGGAAGGTTTAGATGAACCACACCGAGCCTTAAAGGAATATCTTGCAAAGCATGGATCACCCATGGACTTAACTAGACTAAAAAAAAAGAACAACACAAAACCATAGGTTTCTGGACTGATCCCAAAACATCTGCACCGATCTAGGAGCACATTGGTGTGTGCACAATGATACTTGATAGTATCAAACCAATCTAAAAATATGGTAGACCAATCCGGGTTCTCGTGGGTGCTTACATAGGTACTCAATCACAGACTTGGACTGATCCAATACATATCAGACTAATCTGTTACTTAAAGGACTGATCCAATAATTGAAGGACTGATCTTGTTGGTCGTGGGTTTGCACTGGTATAACACCCCACATCCTATTTAGGTAAGTTTTAGAGACTTGAACCCGACACCATGTGTCTATTTGTGAACCTTAAGTATTTTTGAACATGAGGGCTAACCTTAGTACTCTAGAGGCCTTGGTATGGGTTAAGGAGAGATTGAAGACCATGAGATTACTTGGGTTGGACCTTGGGGACCCAAGAGTAAGCCTTGAGAATTCAGATTTAGCACAGGGGGAGTTCGAGCGATCAGACTCATTTTCGACCGATCAAACCCATCCAGATCGAGCGATCGAGCATCTTGCGAGGAAAAGTGCTTTTGGTTTTAAAAAAAATTCACATAGCACAAGCGATTGAGAATACTTATGAGCGCTCGAATTATTTCGAGTGATCGAAAAATGTTATTTCGAGTGATTACAAATAATTGATCATGACTTCTTAGATCACATGAAAGAGGCCAACAATACCTTTTTCTCATTGGGACACTTCATCACGTCGACGATTTTCACAATCTGCATGCTCTATGCCTTCACTTCCATGATGTCCAAAGTGCCCACAAACTTGGGAGGCCCCATTGTAAAGAAACTGCATTACGGCGCATATCCCTCATGCCCAAAATTCCTCTCTTGGAACTGTTCCCCATTTGTCACATGTTCCTTGACTACCTCGGTTAAGCTTCTAATGGCTCCCAACACACTTGTCAAATTATCATCCTCTACCTGAGGTGTAGCTGAGGCTAACCTAGTGCACCTTCTCGGTGACATCTCCTCCTAAAGTACAAACAATAGAACTAGAATCTTGTATCTACTAAAATATAATTGATCATGTCTTCTTAAATCACATAAACATCAAGCATAAATCACCAATCAATCCTCACAAAATTTTCCGTTGACTTGTCTAAATATCATTATTAACTCCAAATATTCGGTCTCTTCTCTTCATGCTTAGATTGTCTACAACACCTATAAACCTAGGGCTCTGATACTAACACTGTCACGCCCCGAACCCAGACCTCGCTCTTGGGACAATCTTGGATTTAGAGTGCGACATTTACAATCACTAATATATTATTCCTTTCTTTTTCACATCCAATAATTAGTCCACTTACATTTTTCTTTTGTTTCATTTTAAAACTTTAATTCTCATTGTCGTTAATATATTGCAACAGAATTGAAGTGATCAACCACATATCATTCACCAAATAGTTTGCAGCAAAAATCCATTAGGTAACATCCATTCATCATAAACTACCATAATACCTTATGCAACAGAAAAGTAAGCCTTAACATCCGATCTAATGCCATTCATTTCATCTAATTTTTTATTGCTAACATATCCCATCAAAATAAAGAGAGTACAATCTCCAATGAGCATCATTAAGATAAACATAATCACATTCATCCATAATAGTCAAGGTCATAGCTAAACTACTCAAATCCACATAAGTCTAATGTATCAATGTTATGTATAATCCCATAACATATCAAAACTGAAACTAACACGTTCTCTCATGATTTTCTTCATCCATCACACACCTTCAAATATGTACTTGTCCACGATGGCTTAATTTAAAAAATGGTGTTAACTGGGTGAGCTTATCGGGTTCATAAGTAGTTGTATGAAACATACATAAAATAGGGTCAAGCGAGACACAACATTTAAGATACAAAATAGCATATGACTTTGTAATCTAATATGCTGAAATCAATGAAGGGGATATATAGTAGGTAGGCAATGATATCAATAATCTTCTTTTAATAGAAAACTTACACAATTTCCATTTTTATTTATGTATCTTAGATGTTCATTCTTTCATTAGGACTTATGCCATCATCTATTCTTCATAAGGGTTATGTAGTTTATTTTCTTATCACACTTTAGTGATTGCACTTATTTCTTATGCTTATACACTTTTTTTCTTGTTCAAGTTTGCTCATTTGCCATTTCTTTTCATTTTTGTTCCCTTGTTAATCTTTGTGTGATTTTTGTTGTCTTTTCATTTTCTCTATCTTTTTGTATGAACTATTTTCATTTTCCTTTCACATTTGTTCACATTCATTTTCTTTCAAAACTTATGCATTGCCACTTATTTATTGTGTTGTGCCATTGTTTAATCCCTAATAGTAGGATCTTATTCATTGTTTAACCCTCAATGGCATGATCTTGGTTATTGTTTAACAACCAATGACAGGATCTTAGCCACTGTTTAACCCCCCCAATGGCAGGTTCTTGGTCATTATTTCACATTCAATGACAAGATCTTAACAACTGTTTAACCCCCCAATGATAGGATCTTGGTCATTGCTTAACCCCCAATGATAGGATCTTGGTCATTGTTTAACTCTAAATGACAGAGTCTTATATTCTCACTTTCTTATTAGTGTCCTCTTATCATTTATCAATGTTTCTTTGTTACTTGTTTTTGGTTGCTTATCACTTAACCTTGATTGTTTAGTTCTTCTCATTTTACATTTTCTTGTTGTTTCATAGAATTTTATTTCATTCAAACACATGTTCCATTTATAAATTTATTTTTCAATTCATGCGATAAATTCAATAACACATTTTCAGCATATAAATCAATATGGACTTGTAAATATAGAATACTCCAATTTAACTAAACTGGGAATACAAATACAAGATTATTGATCCTCCTAGAGCGCATAAAGAACTATGAACTTAAATGCATTTTTTGATTTCCATATAAATATGAAATCTACTAATTACTTTTAAATCTCATAAGAGGATCAATGTGAAAACCGGTTTCAATATTCTATAGGAAATGTGGGTAAGTCCATAAGCATTCAAAACTATAGGTTTCAATAAGTGGAGTCTATAGTATGCAATGGAAAGCTTCTAGGGTTCTATCAAGGAAAACATAGCATCATGTGTAGAACGTAAGTGTAATCATGGAATTTATGGGAATTTGTAAGGACTCATATACAATTAAAATACATAAAATATCTTACAAAAAATATGTGTGAATTATGATAAATCTATAGATTTCTAAGAGTGAACTAGGGCATTTTTTCTGCCAAATCTCATTTAACTAAATCTATGAAGTTTACTTCATAAAATTGCCAATCAAAAGTATAGAGATTAGTTAAACCAAAGATCCATGAGAAATTATCTCATTAATCTTTAAACCATGGTATATAAAACATTTTAATCCTTACACCCTAACATGGAAAAACATTTAATCTAAGATCCTAAAGAGACAACATATGCACATCTTATACAATTACTTATGCTACTTCTTCCTTGGATTTACAAGTACTCTTGTAGAACTCATTTTCCTTTAAGCTTTCTCTTCAAAATACTCTCTAAAACTTCATTCTCTACAACAAAATAGTGTAGAACACCATGGATATTGAGATTTAATGATAAACGAGAAAAAAAATCTCAAGTCCAAGCAAAATCCCTCATGGTGAGAGCTTTCATGGTTTACCTTATAAAATTTGGGGATTTTCCTCCCCCTTTTTCCTTCATTCTTTCTTATGTCATTTGTTCTCTAACAATGAGTTCCTTAGGTTTTATCTCGTCATATGAGGCTTCCATCTTATTTGGGTAATGTCTTCCAACAAATTTTTGTGAAACTTTAAAAAAAAAAATTATGCTTTTGGCCAATTGGGATCGATCCTAAAAAAGTCTAGATCGATCGTTTGAATTTTACTATTTGAATATGGGTATCCTAGATCAATCTTGACTGAGGTAGGATTGATCATAAAGTGTTTGATATGTTTGGATTAGGGTTGTATTGATCCTAAGAGTTCCCTTGCTCACTTGAATGAGTCTACAACCTTCCGAAACACGTGGGGGGTACCTAGAAACATGTATGGGAGCTCAATACACATGCGAGATGTTCAATGTTTGTGTGGGGGTGATACAAACATGGTTTTATCTATCACCATTAGGGATGATGGTTTTGAGGACATTTAGATTCTTGATTGGGGTTATTCTTATCATATGCGTCCCAATAGAGATTTGTCTCCACCTACAAGTTCATTGAAGGTGGATTTGTTTTGATGGATTTTAATGAGTCTAGAGCCTTTGTTGTAAACAAATCCATGAGGATTTTTTTGGGGTAACCGGATTGTTTTGGATGCAATAAAGGTTGAAAACCTTTATGTGCTACTTGAGAACACTCAAGGTGGGGTAGTTGTGTTTTTTTGTACCATATTTCAGTTTAGTTTGTACATAGTCATGGCATGTGTGAATAAATCACATTTTTATAATTTGTTTGGTGGATTTGAGAAAGTAAAGTTTCTCTATGGTGAGAGGTTTAAGTCTTGTGAGCGTTGTACTCATGGAAAGCAACATAGAGGTGTTGCTTTTGGTGATTCTATCTTTCTACGTCTAAGCAAGTAGGTTGTGGAAAGTGGAGATTTAACTGTTGCGTTGGAGGTGGAGTTGGAGTGTGGTACTTGAAATGTAAGGATATTGTTTTAAACCCCATTCAGGTTTCAAAAATTCAGCGAGATGGAAGTGTTTCCCAAGTTAAAACTTAGACCTCCAGTCAAAGAAGGTTTTGAAGACATGGTTGTGGATGCATTTAGTACTAAGGAGTCAACAAATATGTCGACAAAGCTGAGTTTGGTAATTGAGTTCAAAGGTGGCTTAGACTTGATCAGTTTGAAAGATAATTGATTGTGAATCCTTTAGGGTTTGGTGGAAAATATGATCAATGAACTTTGTTTAGTTTGGTTTAATTGAATGTTAAGATAAGATGGATTGGGAAAGTGTCTTGAATTCAACTTGAATATAACTTGTTTGTGTTATCTAGAGAGTGACTTGGATTGATCCATTTTGGGTTTTGTATCTATTTTGTGATTAGATTTAGGTCCATCAATCCAAACCGATTTGGGCATATTTTGGGGGCATTAACCTGTGTTGGGTTGAAGGGTTTCTTGGGATGCCTGTCACAACATGTTTCAAGTTCGAGGGTGGATTGTATCCGCTCCTCTTAACTTATGCTCCTCTCTGCCCCCTGTCAAGCGGCAAGCACATAAACACCAACAAGTGATTTTCACTTTTTGGGGGGGTGCATTTCACTTGTTGGCACTGGTGTGCCCTCCCCCTGATAGGGTGCAGAGAGGAGTATAAGATAAGAGGAACGAATACAATCCTCTCTTCAAGTTCTTATTTTTGAGTTTAAACCTTAAATTGAATTTATTTAATAAGTGAGTACTAGGTTGAACTTGTCAAAGTTTGGCTTGTTAGGAGTCTTATATATGTATATAATCCATGTAGATACGGATCATCATATTATATATTTAAACATTAAATATATTTACGCATAATATGTAGATATGACTTGCAATAATTTGGACTGTTGGACCTGTTTTATCGAATATATCTCTAGACTTTAAGAGTAGATTTAGCCCGTGGGTTATTGTGCTTTAAGATTTGGGCATGAAATACTAAACTTGAGTTTGGGTAATTGAGATGATGCTAAACTTGAACCTGATCCTTTGTGTGTTGAGTTGGGCAAAACTCATCTTACTTGGCTTGTTGACACCCCTACAAACCTGAGACGGATCCTCTTGCTGCCGTATAACCTGATCCTTTCTAACAGGTGGCACAACATCACTAACGGAAAAAAGTGAATTACAATTTTTGAAAGATGATTTTTCCTTTTTTTCTGCCAATCGTGCTATGCCATCTATTAGACAGGACCTTAACACGTCATAAGTGGCTGGAGAGATCCTTTTCGAAACAAACCGACTTTCCAATCTCCGGGGTCAACCTTATGGGTCAGTACGGCAATGGAGGCAATTTGGATTATTTCCCATCCAAAGCCTCTGAGACATCTTGCAACAACAATCTGAAATGAATGTACAACTTGGACGATGATGACCGTTTGGAATGAGTGGAGTAGGGGTTGAAAGCGACGAAGGGTTGAGAGTGCATCCACCTTGAATGAATGTGCAACTTGTACGATCATAATGTCATATTGACCCTTATACCGACTTGATACGACCTTAATGTTCCTCTAATGATAAGTCAGCTGTCCACCCCGGCCCCTCTTCAACGAAAGAAGATTTGGGTCAGAAATTATTGTGCTCTGGACGGTAGCACCGAGATGGTCGGCTTCTTCCCGTCCTCCCTCGCCTGACCTGAGTTTTAATCTGGTAACAAAACAAGAAAAAAGAACCAGTTGGTGCACGTGGATAAAGAAACATTATTAACATGCTTTTAAACACGAGATTTATGTGCACGAACTCTGTCCAGTCAATAAAAGTACAGGGTCCGATCTTAGGAGATCATCTGACTTTTGGCTTGGGACTTAGGTAGGTGGAACCCAATGGTCGGTGGGTCTTATTCTGTCCCAGTCCCAACGCACCGGGTTGAGATTAACCCATGCAAATCCATAAAAGTCGGTAAGCTGGTTCTTTTCCCCAAAACTTACGTTGTGTTAAGCCAACACAACGTAAACAGATAGGATCCTGCCCGAATTTAGATGGATTAGACTAGAAAACCGGCTTAGGATCCTGTCCTGGCTGCTTATGTCCTGTTAGGACCTGTACACAACCATAGTGTACGGTTTGGAATAAAAAAATGGTTATGCTTAGGTTGAACACATCTTTTTATGACAAACCATGCACTTGTTGTGGACAGGTCCTAACAGGACATAAACAGATAGGACCGGATCTAAACCGAGAAAACCGTATCATGTATAGGAACTAGAATACAATATGGTGCATATGCTCAGGGGATTTGGTACGCTCACTTAACTATCAGTCAGTTCCACAACCAGCGGCGAATACATTGCATCGAAAAAGTGAAAATTCCCCCTAAAGTATAAATCACTTTTTAACGCAATGTGACTTGTCCCCGCCATAGGTTGTGGGTAGACCGTAGCCTTTTGTTAAGGGAGTGCAACACTTGTGTATGGTACATTTACCAAAGAGGATTGTGTCCACTTCCCTTAACTAACACTAACCTATAGGGGGCGGGCACAGCAGCTCCGAAAAGTGGTATGTGCCCCCCAAGAAAGTGTAAATCACTTTTCGGTGCTGATGTGTTGGCCTCCTAACAGGAGCGGAGGTTGGCAGTTTTTAGGGGAGCAGACACAAACCTCCCTCATTTTTAACCTATTCTTAATCCATCAGGGATAGTGATATTTCAGTAAATACACCACCCTAATGACACCTAACAATTTAAGCTCCTAACACCTATACTTTTTTTTTTGGCAAGGCCTAACACCTATACTTAATGTGGTTCTAGGCGGTACCTAATGAAAGCTACATACGGCCAAGAGAATGTGCGATGAACGGAAGCCCACGTTTACATAGAAATCCACTATCTTGTCGTCATCAATATCAAGGACTCGCTTCGCTGGCGCAAATTAAACGTGTCAACCTCGGCTCACAACCCGACAGCCCGCATCGTTGTCAAAACTGGATTAAAAACAAACCTTCTTATTTATATAAATGAGCCGTTGGAGTTTTGCTAAACTCTGACCTAGTTTGGAGTTTATTTAACGAGTGGAACTAAATTTTGATGTTGACCCCAAGGCCCAATAAATAAAGCCCCATCTTAAAAAAGCGTGACTCAATATGGGCCTGACCCTGTAAATGTTTTGACCGTACCGGTCCAACCCACCACATAGGTAATCCGTGTAAAGTTGAATGATTCCCTATATAAATAATGTACGAGTAAATTCTTCTACACATGTTGGCCTACCACAAGAGAGCCGTGCTTTGACTGTCGATATTAAATAATCAATAATAGCAATAAAATTATCAGGTGTTCCATTGACAAACCGATCGGATGATACTGACCGCCGTATAATTCTCATGGTTTTCAACAAACTAGAATTTTTAATCCACATGTCTAGAAGAAATTTTTTTATTTTTATAGGATGTGTAGTGATCATTGGAGCGATTTTGGGGGGATTGCCAATCAAGATTCAACAAATAGGTTTGAGGTGATCGATCGATGAGATGACCAAGAAACTGATAGGCAATTGAAGTTTTTGATCTAATTGCAACCTTGTTTGAGGTGGTTTGCAAACTCTTGATCTAATTGCAATCTTGTTTAAGCCTTTTGAAGTTAAAAATCAAATTGACATAAATAAATCCATATTGGTTTCAAATTTTTTGGTTCAATGAAGTGCCATGTGATTGAATGACTAAAGGGTGGGCTTACGCTTACTAAACAACCTTTCACAATTTGCTTTAATAAAAATGCTGACAATGACAATGGCTATAAACAGTGTTGTTATATATGCAATTGATGCCCTTATCCACTGATATAATAGCAGTTGTAAACATTGTTCAAAGTTCAATAGTGTAACCCCTGTTAATATATCCCTATCTAAAATAACTGTTCAGCTGACTTATAGACTCCCTATGTCTACATCCCAAGGGCTCACAAGTCATCACTCACCATTCAATGGATCCCACATGGACGGATTTTCATTACCTAGGGTCAACCCAACTGAGTGATAAGTCGTCCGATGATGGTCGAAAATGCACGGGACGAATTAAAAACTAGAAGTCCATGATCAAAGGGTTGACATTGTCCAATCATGATTTGCAGAGTGGACTTTTTGAATAATTCACCCTTTGACATCTCACATTTAATACCATAAGGTCCTCGTCGGAGTTGAAATCGTCCACTACAGCATGAAGTATGGTAAAGTCTGGCATCAACTGCAGTGCGACATTTGCCCCCAGAAAATAAAAAATAAATCAAATTTGATTGTTCATTCACTTTTTGGATGGTGGTTTCCATATTTTTAGGGATACGTATCACTCTGCAGTTGATGC
>JAOXJP010052855.1:0-15952 GCA_025762735.1 Platanus orientalis
GGGCTTAGCATATGATTTAAGTGGACTCAACTATATAAGAAATATATTTGCCTTTTTATTTCTTGGTGTTGAGGATTCCGCAACTTTAGAAGTTGTTTCATTTCTATATTTCAAAACGGCTATGTCTTTTGTGGTTTTCCTTCAAACTAACCATGTCGCTATAGATTACACCATCTTCCCTCTCCCACATTAAGTGCACGAGCCGTGCTTCTTCTAGACTGCATTAAGTGGTATCCAAGCTGGTTGTTATTTAGACAATTTAAGAAATCAAAATGGACACAAAGGATCTTTGGGATTTTCGCTATGGAGCACCATAGAATGTCATCTACAATGACGAAGAAAACAATATAAAGCTCCTACCACCTGCTGAAAATTCATCATTCATGGTTGATGTCTGATTGTGTCAAGTGGTATCATTGTTGCAATTCAATGCCAAATTGCAAATCAATGCTCAACTCATCCTCATTGTTGGATACATGCGCAAACATGCCTGAGGATTTTGTATGGTATTCACTTGCCTGACATGTGATATCATAAACAAGACCCAAACACAGGGATGAGATTTTCCTTACTCGGAGCGACTGATGCAAGCCGGATTTTTATTTATTTTTTGGATATGTGGTTGTCCTAATAATTCGGTATAGTTTATGGATTCACTCAAGCAACAACTTAGTGGATTATGATAGAGAAATAATAAATCTTCTTAAAAATTTATTTAGTTAATAGGTAATTTGAAAGTGTAGTTAGCTTATTAGGAATAAAGTAGTTAGGAAGTTGTTTTAGGTTGGGAATGAATACAATTTGGAAATAGGCAAATTAGTCATGGGAAATGTTTTATTTTGGTCTTTTGTGTAAAGCATTTAATGATTTTGTTAGTGGATTTTGTCAAGAGAAATTTCCTTCATTCTTTGTATAAAGGGAACTTATGATGTTAGAGGACTTGAAATTTTATAAAAAAATATATTTGGGCTTTAGCTCTTGGTATTGAGGATTCAACCTTTGGCATTGATGATTCCATCACTTTATAAGTTTTAGGTCATTTTTATACTTCAAAATAACTAAGTCTATAGTGGTTTTCCTTCAAACTAAACCACTTTTCCACTCCCGCATCAAGTGCACATGCCATGCCGCTTCCAGGTTGTGCCACCTTTCCTCTCCCGCATCAAGTGCACAAGCTGAACAACTTCCAAGCTGTGTCACTGCCTAACTCCATAATTTAATATTCTGGGATATAGTGATTGAAGGCCTACAATATCATTTGATTTTTTTTTTGTTGATGTTGCAGCGATGCTACCACCTAGCAACAACATCAACATTAGGGAATGGTGATTTTTTTTTTTGTATAATTCTTCTTTTATAGATTCTTATTTTTCTTAAATTTTCTACAAACCTTTGTCCAATATTTTGAAATTGCAGTTTGTGGTTCTTACACAATTTAAATTTTTGTTTAAAAGGGTATTGATGTTGATAGTGATGGTTGATGCTTCAATTAATAATTATTTGAACTAAAATAAGCCATTTAAGAGCAATAACAACTTCAAGTTCACTACAATGATTTAATTTCATGGATGTAGATTGCTCTTATTTTTTGTGATGATCTGTTGCTTTTCTCTTTATCAAGATACATTAGGTTTTACAATATTTATACGGTTAAGGAATTTTTTTTCCAGAAGTTGCTAACTTGATGAAATAACTTTTTTTTTTTTAATTTTTGAGTTAAAAACTTGGTGAAGTCAGCTTGGAGACGTATTTTATCCATTAGGGAGAAAAATTGTTCCATTTTTAAGCGTGTAGCCGCTCCAGTTGTTCTGCCTTCTCAACTGGTCATTGATGCCATATCTTGGATATTGTGTGGTGTGCCAATAATCATGCCAATTCAGTATGAGACTTTGGGGGGGTTGGTTGTGTTAAAGGGGTTTTCTTTATTAAAAATGGGTGTTAACCATCTCAGCACTCTGTACCAATCTATGCCTGGTTGGGCTCCACTGGTGAACAAATTTCCAACTTGATTAACACAAAAGTTAAATGGATTGATTGGTGAGGGTGTCATTGGTGCGGCTAATGCATGCTAACCGTGCACTTGAGCTACTCTTGGGCTAAAAGTTCAAACATAATAATGTGTTCTATGTCTCAAGGTAAATTGATTTTCAGACAATAGACTTTTATACAGATATTTCTTATATGTAACCAGAGAAATCAAAATAATATTACATGTAGCACAGGTGAGACAGATAGAAGTGCACAAGATTAATGGTAAAAATTAACCCGAAATTGTATATCAAGTTTGACTAATGTAGTGCTCCTCGAAATGAAAACGAATCTAGCAAGCGAACATTATCATAATCTAACAAGATCTTATCATTAGTCTTCTTTATACACCAAAATGAGAAAGAAACAATAAATAGCGACAGAAGGCGGCTAACTACTTCTCATTGATATGTGGATGCCAAACACTCAATAAATAGAATCTTTTTTGTTTTATTTATCAAATCTAATGACTCCGTACTGGAAGACTCAGATATGCATATGGTCTTCTATTTCCTAATTGGAAATTAAAATCCAAGCAAAATCTATAGTTGGATTTTACTTGTTTAAAGTGTGGAAGAGAGAGAGAGAGAGAGAGAGAGAGAGAGAGAGAGAGAGTTTTGAATGACTATAGTTTGGGTTTGGGAGGAATAATGAGATATGAGTTCTCCTTATTACCAACCCGACCCTACTCATGATGCCCTGTAAAAGGCCTAGGGTTTTGGCTTTTGGAAGTTTGAACGGTGGATCTTATGCTTCAATATTACCTTTTCTTTTCACCATGTTAATGATATTTGTTTTAGGAAAAAAAACTCATTTCATTTTTACATATATTTGAATGGATAAGGTTATGCTTCAAGATTAACTCATCTTGGATCATACTAGCTACACTGTTAATAAAACTAAGATTTAACCATCTTAGGATTTTACAAACTGGTTGTTTCTATTAATTATTCATATTCAGGTGTTGAATGGAGATTATTCAAATTTTGGTGAAGTTCATATGCACTCAAACGCTGTGGCAAATCAAAATGAAATTAATATATTCCTGGCGGCCACCAACGCAGCATTACAATATTAATACTCACTGCTACACATCTCTCAAGTAAATCAAATATTCAATAAGAAAATTTTAAATATCCAATTAGCATGAAAAACTAGCCTTATCTATCCCATGTTTGCCCAAAAAGAATGGCACCAGGGGATAGACACATCAGCGCTGAAAAGTGATAAACACCCTCCAAAAAAGTGAAGTCATTTTTCGCCACTGATGCATCAGCCGCTTGGTGCTGTTTGCACACATTATTACGAACTTCGTTCGTACCTAATCCCAGCCACATGTTTGCAAGAAAAAAAGAAAGATTTTCAAATAACTACAAGTGAGAAAGGATCCTCTGCAATAAGTTAATATATATTTATGTTTTTCAAAACATGACATGCATACAAAAATTTAAATTTTGAATATATGATACACTTCAGATACTTGTTACACGTTAATGTACTTTAATTTACTGTAAAAGATCCTCTCACCAAAAACCATGGACTATAAGCCAACATAAGATAGGATCAAAGCACTTTGAGGGCCATGATGTGATCCAATGACAAGAGATCTACTTGTGGCATAAATTAGTCAATATTGCATAGTTGCCATGGTATGCAACATAGTATGAACTTCCTCACCCAACAAATTCCACAAAATAAGAGTAACAAACTCCAAATGAAGCTCTTTTTTTTTTTATTGATTAATGAGACAAGTGGTCATAAATTATTTCTAACTAATATTGACTACCATCAGGAAATCTAAATTCTCATATCTGATTGGTTCCAGATACTAATTAATTATTAACGAACGGCACACCAGTTGATTGTCGTCATCCATATTAATCCATTCTATTTTTTATTTTATTTTCACATTTGACCAATATGTGGCTTACAGCTTAGAGAAAAGGTTATTTCTTTGGTGGGTTCTATAGGCTTTAATTTGTGTGTTAAACAATAGGACACCCTCATTGAATCAAATCCTATAAAATAATCTGGAAGGTAATTCAGTTATGCTCTTTTCCAGACTTTATGACGCCTTTAATTTATTAATTTTTTTGTTAGAAAATTATAGTGGTGGAGTTGGTGATAGTTAAAATATGCTTTTTCTCTTAAGTGGGTACTAAAAATTATCCGTAAAACCTCACTCGCGCTGTGCATAGATTAGGTTGGGCCTTCTAAGTTTAGCCTTAGTGGGCTTGGCCCAAGTTGTTCTACTCCATCATGGATATATTGTGGGCTTTGGAACAACTTGCTTGGTAGTCAATTATTACGTGGATGGTGATCGGTTTGACAAATTAGCAGGTCAAAAAGACAGTTTGCAGGCTGGGCTTAAGCTAAATTTGGTCCAGCCCAAGTTGGGTCCGTGTGGATATATCACTATTTTTTAAGAGGTTCATTGAACAAGCATCATGTTAAGAGAGATTCCTTGATCAATTTGTATTCGTATTTCTAATTTTATATGCTTAACCAATATAAAAAATAGAAGTTAAAGAAGCCGCCTAACTATTAAGAATACTGAGTTTGTTCATGAAAGCGACTCTGACAACTGACAGATTGGGATAAGTTTATTGGTGGGTTCCACCACTTATTCCAATCTGACAGATGAGGAGATGGACTCATATAAGACTGTTTCATGGAATCAAGGTTCATTTAAAATAAATTAAGGTATATGGACTATGGTCTACCCACGGCATGTGCAAAAACACTTGTGGAGCATATGTGGAATGGGTAGAGCCCACGGCTGTGCAGTAATGAGATTTGTTCTATACAATCCCTTTATCTCCGAGCTCAATATATCATCACCATCTCTCTCTCTCTCTCTCTCTGAGATTTCAAACAAGTAAGAGATGGCTTCCTTTGATGTTACTGAAACAGAGGTTAAGGGTGACAAGTATAGACCTCATATTTTTGGGGAAGAAGAGAAAAATACTGTGTGGAGATTTGGTGCTCCTAACTATGATGTTGTTAACAAGCTCTTCGAAGAAGGCCGAACTATGGTGACCTCTCTCTCTCTCTCTCTCTCTCTCTCTCTCTCTCTCTCTCTCTCTCTCTCATATGAATGGATGGAGTCTTTGGCGATTGGAGACCGGAGACGGCCTTTCCCCTTCCCTCATGTTGAAATATATCAAGTATATTAACTCTAGCTAACATCTACAACCTTAGGAGAGACAGTTAATTTTTTTATTTAAGATGATAAGATGATATCGGAGTAGGTTTTAGGTCAGAGTTCAAATCTCCTATGGATGCAATTAGTCTCTTGAGCTCTCTGTGCACATGTATGCAAGTTCTATGGACTCGCACCCAACTCCCTCACGTTCATGGCTCAGGAGTGTCCGTCTTGGAGGGAGAGTGTTGAAATATTTTAAATATATTAACTCCAACCTCTCCTACAACCTTAGGGTTTTAGGAGAGATGGCTAATTACTTTATTTAAGACCTCAATATTGATGTATTTAGGACTCTATAGTCCAAGTAATCGACTTCTTTTAGTCACTCGAGTTGATTCGACTAAGTCCAAGGAAGTAAGCTATGTTTTAAAGCACTGGTTCACCATCTCTCTTCCTAATATCCTTTTCTTTTGTGGCTCTTGTAGGTATGGCCAAAGGGATCATTGGAGGAAAGAGTGCAACACCTAGTGAAGAGCTATGAAATGGAAATATTCCATAAAGCCCGTCCGGAAGACTTCAAAACCGTAGACGCTGAAAAATTTACATTCAGCGTCAACGGTATTAACTGTTAACTTCCCCTTCTCTTTTCCAATCCTCTAGTTTTACAAACTCCTAATGAAAATGGTGGGTGAGATGTAAGGAGGAAAACCCATGTCGTTCGAAGAGGTTGGACAACTTGGACGCTACAATGCTTTCTTGCATACCTCCCTGCCAGACAATCTACGTGCTTACGATCCATCTACCGAAACAGCCGAATCATCTCATCAAGTTTTCACAACCACATTCCCTCGTGGGTTCGCTTTATAAATTATCTAGGTTTATTCAGGTCCTCCAGTAGTGGCCTACAAATTTAGGCACTGGGCATACATGGAGGGTCCTTTCAAAGGCCATGCTCCCACAGAGGAGAAAGTAGAATTCTATGGAGTGAGCATCCTTGAGGTATGTTTCTTCTCCCACAGTTTTTCTTTCAAGTTTGAACCATTTGATGCGGGGCTTGTCCTAGTTATCCTTTGGTATACTTTATTTTCAGATCAGTTAAAAGTATTGTATAAGATCTGGAAATTTTCTGCAATTTTTTTCCATCAATTTAAAATTCAACAACATAAGGTTGCGAAATTATCTCACATGATATCTTAATGGTTTTGTTTCAGCTTGATGAATCGATGTGAGTCCTAAAGGTGGAGTTCTTTTATGACGCTGGTGAATTGCTTGCAGGTCTTATTAAGGGTCCATCCATAGATGGATCTGAGGCTTCAGCAAGTTCTTCTCTCGGTTGCCCATTCCTTAACAAAGTCTGAATGTTGAAGGGATTAAATAAATGACATTATGTCTGGGCTATTTTGTGCTGGGATTACAGTTGGAATAATGTAAAAGTTATAGTATTGTTATAGAAGTAATGAAATAAATGGCATTTAGGTTTTTGATTATTTGCAAGTAATTTTATAACGAGACTTATCTACCTGCCAATCTTTTAATCTTCTTTTAAATTCCTAGATTCTTGCATGTTGTAGGCGGGGTTGCGCTAGCCTACATGGAGCAGTTGGATTGGATGAAAAAGCCCAAGCCTTAAGCATGAGTTGGTTTTGGGTTAGGTTTGTGGTTGGCTCATTTCAGCTTTTGGTTCATGAGTTGACCCATGTAACAATCTTTAGTGGAGTTTGGTGAAGAAGCCATAAATGAATCCTAGTTTTTTTTGTTGCATTTCCAAAATTTTCTTCACTTAGCTATCTTGCAAAATATGTAATTTTTAAAAGGTTGTTGGAAGAGGGAGTTGGCTATATAGGGAATGATTTATTTTATTCTTTTAGCTACATGAAAAATGTTGTATTTTGTGTAAAGCATTTAATGATTAGTTAGTGATTTTGTGGGGTGGACTTTCTATTAGTTACCTTCTTCACAAAAGAAATGAAATACAATAAAATCAATAAGGAAAACAAAAAAAGAAATCATGCACAATACAATATTTACATGGAAAACCTCAGTTTGGGGAAAAACCATGGAGTCGCAAAAAAAAAAAAATATTATTTAGAAGAAAAACTCGTCCAAAGACAATTTACAAGTTTCAGAAACTCTCTTTAACCACATGCAACCCTAGAATGAAAACATATAAATACCCAAAAACCGTAATACATATGTGGATACAGTTCAGATCCAATCCGGTACATAAAATGGGTCAAAATTATTTCAAAAATTTTCTTATTTAGGTTTTCTTCGGGTTG
Organism: Platanus orientalis; assembly: GCA_025762735.1. NCBI lineage: Eukaryota > Viridiplantae > Streptophyta > Magnoliopsida > Proteales > Platanaceae > Platanus > Platanus orientalis. Next base: position 7,453 of record JAOXJP010052855.1, read on the forward strand.
TAAATGGTTAGATTTCGGGTTGAATTCCTGATGCTAACCCACCAAATCAAACTTCACACATTGCACTTTCCCTACTCTATGTACATGCATTGTTTGTATGTAAGAATATATGAAAAGTAATTTTATTGGTGGCGCTCTTTGGTATAAGAAGATCACAAGTTATGGGTATTCTTAGCTAAAACTTTTCAGTCCAAGAGTTTCATCTCTTTGACTTCCTTTGGTGTTTTTGTGTTCTTCTTTAGCAACTTTTCCTTGTATTTTACAAGCATAGGAATGGACCCCAACTATTTACAATTATGTGTGTTTGCATTCCTTAGCACCAAAGAACGAGAATGTAGTCTCTTTACCTTGGTTCTACAAATATAAACTCAGCTGCGTCAATTGGTATTAGATCTCAATTGTTGGATTCCTTCCATTCATGCCTTCACATAATTGTGAGCGTAGAAGAAATGCCAATGGAGAAGATACAATTGTTGTAGATCAAAAAGAGAAAATAACACTACTTCGAAGGAAAACCGTGATGCTTACCTAGAGCCTACCAAAAGTTGAAACTCCAACCCATGATGGTGACAATGATGAGTCGGATGAATTATTTGAAAACCTTTTTCATAACCATGCTTCATTTGGTGAGAAATTGCTACGAGAGAAAAAAAATATGTGATAGATGTACATGGCATAACGGATTTAAAATTGAAATACTTGAATTTAATAGTGGATTGTAAGTCGAAGAATTCATTGTTTGGCTTTTCACTATTGAATGAATTTTGAAATTTAAAGATATTTCTAATAATAAAAATGTTAAATTGCTAACCTTAAGGCTAAGAGAAAGAGCATTCTCATGGTGGGATCAACTTTTGTTGACGACAAATCACGTGTCATAAATTGGAAAAAAATTATGAGGGACAATTTTCTTCCTTTTAGCTATACTTAAGCCATGTATCAATGATTGCAAAATCTTCTTCAAAGAAATATATCCGTTAGTGGCTACAAAGAAGAATTTTTCTAATTGATTTCTAGAACTAATGTGACTGAAAATAAAGAACAAAGAGTAGCACATTGTATTGGGATTTATAGCATTCCATACAAGATGTGCTTAACCTTCATACTTTATGAACTATTTCAGAATCTGTATTTTAGAGATTTAGATGTTGAAAACAACAAGACCGGGGGTGGAGCATATGCTGAATTTTTTTCATGATTACAAAAGAAAAAATATTATGAGAAATATGGTAACATAAGGTATACTACTATAACCCAAATCATGCAATAACCGAAGGATCTCAAAGAGGGGGTTGTATACCACCTTTGGGCCATCCAAACACTAATATACAATGTTAAAATTTCCATGATAGTAGAACTAGTCGTTGTTTTAGATGTAGAAAACGGGGCATCGATCTATGAAATGAAGTAAAAATACTAGCTGGGAAGGAAAACAACTCTTAATTGAAGAAGATAATGAAGAAGTTAAAGACAAAGAAAAAATTGAAGAGAAAAAAGAAAATTCTATAATACAAGGTGATTTGAGAGTAGCACTTGTAATTTGAAAGAATCTTCTTACTCTAAGACAAGAATCGCAAGAGAATTGATTACGCACTAATATTTTTCACACCACATATACTCTTGATGGCTGAGTATGCAAGGTCATCATTTGATAGTGGCAGTTGTGAAAATGTAATTTATGAAGAGGTTGTAAATAAATTTAAAATAAGTGAAAAATCATCAAAGTCCTTACAAGCTTGCTTGGTTCAAGAAGGGAAATGAAGTGATTGTTAGTAAAAGTTACCTAATCTCAATTTCCATTGGCAATCATTATTTTGATATATAGGATCATGTGCTATGTGGTAGCCATGGATATATATTTTATTTTGTTGGGAAGGGCATGGTAACATGACCGCAAAGTAATCCGTGGTTGGTACAATAACACCTACAAATTTTAGAAAGATAATAAAAAGATATCCTAGTCTCAACCTAGGAATAAAACAAACCCAAGTTTGAACAAGGAGAGGATCGTAATTTTCATTCTATGATTAAGTTTGAGGAAGAGGTGGCTAAATGTAAAGTATTTTATGCATTGGTGACTTAGAGTGAGTCTTTAGTTGAAACCGCACTGGTAGAAGTTCAAAAAATTCTTGAAGAATTTGCATATGTCTTACATATAGACCTTCCTCCATGCTTACATCCTATTGGAAAATTTTTTTTCTTCCACATGTCGACTCGGGCTTGGGTAACCCAGATAACAGGAATAGGTTTAGTACATGCCTCAACAAAGACGACTTTTCACAAACCTTGAAGGAGATGAATGAAAAATTATACTTTGTTGATATAATAATTGATAGCACAGTACAAGCAGTATCTCTTTCAATTCAAGGGAGATGCTTCCCTTTCTAGGGTCGTCCTACTTGATGTCGAACAAGCTAGTGATAGGAACCAAGGAATGAACCAGGTCCAATCCTCTCACATAGAATTACAGACTACTTTACGTTACTCATACTCCTAAGATAGACTAAATTTGATGATGATGTTGAGGATGCTCTCTTCTTTTTTCTTTTACCTATTTATATCAAATCAATTAGTTGTGGCAATCGTAGCATCTTTCCATGTTGTAAAGTAGTTACTTTCCACTTGCCATCATAGCCACTTTCTTCATTTTTAATTGTGACGTTGAATGCTCATCGTGGGGTATGCAGTGGTCCTATTTCATCTGCTTTGTGTGGGTGATACCCATGTTTGTTATGCACCAAACACCATGACACGTCCATTGGCAAAAACACCATGCCTCGTTTCTCCACTTTAGTGAAAGTGTGCTATGTTAACCAAAGATACACGTGTTGTTCATCCATAAGAGAATTTTCTAGATGGTGCCAACAAATGCCCCCCACATGTGTCTAGTTTATATCTTAACTAGACATGTGTGATCTTCTTCTAACGCATCAAATCTGTCCACCTGATCCTCATCAATTGCTTTAGAGATTCACACTTAATGATGTAACTGACTTGACGTGGTTACCCCAATCGTTGCCTCTTTCAAGACAAAAGATCTTCTATTGTTAACCATTATCAGGATTTGCTCAACTTCCAATACCCTTGGGCAGAGGAAGTAGCGGTTCTTGTGTGGGAAACTGAACCATCTTCACTTCTCAACAACAATTCTTGCGTCTACATTTCTATAAACACCTACCCTAGGCATCATCTTGTTCTTATCCTTCTTTGCAATGATCGCATGTTATCCTCTTGCAATCATACTGACATACTTCAATACTTCTGAAGTGGTTTCAAACCTTGTTAAATGGATTAATTCCCCTTTTTTCCTATAACTGATACCTGAATTCTCTTGTTCATGAGATTGTTTGATATTTATTTCTCACGCCATGTCCCCTTCTTTGACCACCATCCTATGGTTAGAGGATGGTCATTTTGTCTTGGGTCTCCTTGTTTTAAGAAGCTGGAGGGTTACATGGATCCCCTAGATAATCTTGGGGTACTTCTTAAGTCATGGAGGACTTCTTTATGGATAGGGACAAAGCGTCATCCGCAACATTAGAGAAGTAGTTTCCCCCTACACATCGCTTGCCTCCTATGCAGGCCACGGTTCTGCAAAAAGGCACTCCCTGGGTGAGGCATAGTAACCTGAGCTCTTTCCCTTGCTCTCTTGATACATAATCATTACTAGGGGCGACTCCTGAGGTTACCTCAAGAGAGGTAAAAAAACACACCCCATCTAGGTCTCCTTGGTTCATGGTGACATAGAGGTTGAACGGTTTCTATTGAAATCTATGTTCTACCTCTATTCATCACTAGCATTTGCGCCTTGCATTGATTATTGTTAAACCATTTCATATTTAAGAAACAATGTACGGTCTCAATATGAGCCCTTTGTATTTTTATCATTTCATTGATTAGGAAATTTTTGTCCTAGACATTGTTTGTCTCGATAAGAGTCTTTGTAACTTTGGACTTATATATATAATGAAATTGTATTTGGACATTTTTTGCCCATAGATATTTTTCTTCTAACATAAGCCTTCGCATTAGACTCTTTTTATTACAGGACATTTTTTTTCATTATATAAGCATTTGTATTTAGCTCATCTCATTTGCTGTAGGACATTTTTATCCTTAAATATTTCTTCACTTCGATATGGAGGTTTACGTTGCTTCAAATATTTACCATCGACTCATTTCCTGGTGTGTATAAGTCAAAAGGGCATTTTCCTCGAAGACTTTACTAATCTGCCATAGCCTTTCCGGAACACATGGCCATCTCACGATACCTAGATTTTTTATTACCAAAGGTAGTGTTGTTCACCAAACCATATTATCGAGTCCATTCCTTCTTAGAAGGTGCCATCGGCATGGCTTGAGTTATTCCAATAACTTATTACAAACTCCTATAGCAACGTGCTATGAGCACTTTCATAGGACTTTATTGTCATTGAGATTTCAAAAGATGAACTCTTTTTAGCATATAATTTTCTAAGTTGATTACCTTTTTGCTCGGTGTTGTGGTCATATCATCAGGCAAAAAATGTAAGCCATTTTCTTTTCCTCTGGATCCTCGACACTCTTCGATTGTAGGCCCTTCTCTCAAGTTGATCTTATGTTGTCTTTCATCCTTTATATCCCTAACAATTGACCCAATTCCTACCGACTTTTGGTGAATCAACTTTGTCCACCTTTGTTCATTGTGATGCATTCAAGCGTTGTTGAGCCGTTTGATGTTGTGTTCCTCGCCCTTGCTTTCTGGTTCTTGATGTCTTGATCAAGCACCCTTCTGTTTTGATGCACGGCTCTTGGATCACTTGAATCATGCTCATTGATCTTACTATCGTGATGCAAGATTGTTCGATCATCTTGTGCCAAGTCTACGGTGGTCACGTCGACACTAACTGGCTTTGAGATTGTAGTAATTGTTCCCTACTGAATAACCAACCATCCTTTGTACTTTATTGTTGCCTTGCAACCTTTGTCAATTACTTCATCCATCGTGATCGTATTGATATCTATCCGTATTGGGGTAAGGTTAGTCTCGTCTTCTCTCTTTTGGTACATCATTCTGCGTACCAATTCGTCTTCTTTCTTGACTTTCTCTTTTGATACCTCTTCGATTGCAATCAAATCGGTATTAATTGAGTCACTAAAAAGTTTAGTCTCCTTTCCCCTATTATGGGACGTCAACTAACTGATGTGATTGACTGTTGGCTTTTTGATGTTGCTAGGGCCGGTGTCAAATTCAATGGCATTATGTTTCTTAGGGGATTGGTCATCCCTATTTACCAACTCGCCACAAGGCCCCTTATCAACTTATCTTGAGCTTTGTCTAGCACACGTCTCCTGTGATCATCTTTTCACCTTGCTCATACAACTTTGACCGCATTCCAACCTAGTGATTTGACCATCGCTCAATCGGTTCGATTGTTCAAGTTCTTTCACCACGTGGTCTCGAGGTAGCAAATCTCACTTGTATGGAGGGTGCCCAAATTTTTTGTTTGAGTCCTCACACAGCTTATAGTAAGAGCTATATTTATTCAGGAGATTTCCCTAAGATATATAACTCGAACTCTTCCATAGTTGGGCTTCCTATTGAAGGCATCCCATACTGTTGAAATCTTTATCACCCATTGATGGGCTTCTTAGGCATCCTCCAGAATATGGGTACCTCTCGAACATCCGTCGATGCAGTAGACTTAGGGCTCAACCGGGCTGGTCTTAGCCTTGAAGAGGTTGTACTTCATGGCCAACCAACTCCTAATGAGTCTCACCATATAGGTCTCCCATAGGGAACTTAACTCGTTGATTATCAAGATGAACTATCGCTTGACTTTGCCCCCAAGTCCCCTCCAGGTTCTTGGTGTAGAGCCATCGAGTTGTCTTTCATCAAGCCATCCTCTGGTGTTATGCCTTGGTCTTCTTTCAAACTACCCTTGTTCAACCATTAGTTGGAAGATTGCAACAATTACCTTGGCCAGCCTATCGAATGCATTGAGTCCGCCATCAGGTTTTCAGGGCTTCTCACACCATGTTTTCTCATGAAAGGGATCACTTTTATTCTCCAAGGTGTAGATAATTTCTCACCCTTAAAGTGATCTCCCATTGTGGTCACCAATCTCAGTGTTGGAAAAATTTTCTTCTTCCACATGTCAACCCGGAATTGGGTCATCTAGATAACCATAACATGTTTAGTGCATGCCTCAACAAAGAGGAATTTTCACATACCTCAAAGGGGAGGAATGAAAATCAGACTTTGTTGATATAATAATTAAAAGTATAGTACAAATATCTCGCTCCATTCAAGGGAGACGCTTCCCTTTCCAAGGTTATCCTACTTGATGTCGAACAAGCTAATGACAAGAACCAAGGAATGAACCAAGTCCAATCCTCTCGAATGGAATTACATACTACTTTACGTTACTCCTACTCCTAAGATAGACTAAATTTGATGATGATGTTGATGATCCCCTCTTCTTCATTCTTTCGCGTATTTATATCGAGTCAATTAGTTATGGCAATTGTAACATCTTTCCATGTTGTAAGGTAGTTACTTTTTACTCGTCATCATAGCCACTTTCTCCAGTCTTCATTGTAACGTCGAATGCTCATTGTGGGATATGTGGTAGCCCTATTTCATCTGCTTCGTGTGGGTGATAGCCCATGTTTGTTATGCACCAAACACCATGACAAGTCCCTTGGCCAAAAATACACACACACACACACACAGATATATGCTTCGTATCTCCACTATAATGAAAGTGTGCTATGTAAACCAAAGATACACGTACCGCTCATACGTAAGAGAATTTTTTAGATAGTGCCAACACCTCCAACAAGAGATAATATTCCACTTGTTTTGGGATTTTTTTTTTTTTGGTAGAGCCACTTGGGCTAGAAAATTGTCACATCAAAGTGTTAGGATTTGCACATAGCAAGAGAAATAAATGATGTTGCAATCAATTGAGGAATGCTGACATGGGGATTCAATTTAATGACTTCTCTCTTGAACATGATTTTCTTAGGTTTATCTAAAAGGAAAGTTTGTTGTATAGAATAATAGAATGATACTGATAGTACACGAACTATCACATTATGGTACCTGTCCAAAATGATTTCACATGTTTCATTCATGAGGTCCAAACAACAATAAAAAGAAAAACATTTTGCCACCCTCTTTTAGTTTAAATTAAAATCAAATAAATACAAATATCAAGATTGTTGTTCATAAGGGTAAAGTGCCTTAGATAGAAGGGTATGTATCTAAGGTGGAACAAGAGCTCTATAGATTCTCACAGAAAAAAATAAGAGCTCTATAGATTAGGCAAATTCATAATTTTTGCTATTAGATGATGATTTTGACTCCTTATATCACCCTTCCATGTGATAGAAAACCCTTGTTATTGCCAATTTAAAGCCTTTAATATAGGAACATAGTGGACTTTTCCATAATTTAATGGTATTTGTCTCCTAAAGATTATTATTTTTTATATAGTATTAGCATACTAAACCAACACTTTAAGGGTAGGAGAAACATCTTTATCCATTACACTTACTAACTACAAAGGGGAATCAAATGACTTTGTCTTAGCCATTGAAATAGAAAGCCCACACTTGGCCAAGACATGGGTTGTTTCATTTACTGACCTGAAAACATGAGAGAGCATTACCTTTTTGAGACAAGAGGACAAGAATCTAATATCATGCATATATATATATATATATATACAATTTTTAATAGCATCATTGAAATTATAAAGAATTGCAAGAGCATCTCCTAAAGGTGATTTGAGATCTGTGTTTTAAAACTTAATATCCATAATAAAACACTATTAGAAAAAATAAGTCCGGGGAATAATTCAAAATCAAAATTCATTATGAGGTTAAATTTCCAAATCAATATATTTTCTAAATAAGGAATTTTTACAAGTAAAATATCAAAATTATAGTTAATGGCTATAGAAAAAATTAATTAAAGGGAGGGAGTTACTGAATAAAGGATTGAGATGGGAAGTAGATAATAGAGAAAAATTAGATTTTTGGAATGATCCTTAGATACTATCGATGAATAGCTTAAAAATACTTTCGTAGAACCCAACAATTCTAATATAGTAAAAGTAAGCGATGTAAGTGATCAACAGAATGGAGGATGGGATATTTAAGCTATGCAAGGACTTTAAAAGAAAAAAAAATCTACTTGAGTAAATCCTCCATGAAGATAAAATAGTTTGGAATAATAAACGGAAAGATAACTATATCGTAAATTAGGGTATTATCTACAAGTTTCAAACCAAATAAATGTCAATTATAATAATACTACCAACAATAATGATAATGATGATGGTGATAATAATAACATTACTAACAATAATGATAATAATAGTAATATAAATACTAATAACAATAACAATGGTAATATACAATTTCCTTGGATTATGGTTCTGTTTGATTGCTTGGGAAGTTAGAGAAGTGAAGTGAAATATGATTTCCCTTAACTTTCCAAAAGGTGTTTGGT
>JAOXJP010052866.1:0-15951 GCA_025762735.1 Platanus orientalis
CATCCACAAAATTGTTAGAGTATATGGTAGAGAACACTTGTACACATAATGAGGGTATTTCGGTCATGGAGAGTCTGAGTTTATATACCATTGTATTTGGTGTACCAATGAAGAAAATATAAACAAGGAGACTAACGTATGAGATAACCTAACTCATACGAGTACATTCTCTCTAAACTATTGTTAATCTCTATAACCTCTCTTCTCCCTCTATTTTCCCTTCTATTTCCCTTTCTTATGTGTTAATGAAGCTTCTAAGTGTTTGTACTAAATTTTTAATAAATATTTGAATAAAATTTTGAAGCTAAATTGTTCTCTTCTTCTCCAAACGGCTGAATGTATTTTTTCATCAAGTTTTGCCTAAACTTGATCTTAGGTTGGTGATTTCCTAGGAAGGATTGGTGATTTTCCTCAAGGTATCTATCTGCTATTTCTTTATCTCTTCTTCAACCTTATCTTCTTCCTCTTTTTTGATATTTTTTTACTGGTTTTCTACCAGCCATTTGCTGGCCATATAAGAACAACCCATTCCATCTTCTTCTACAACCTTTCACTCACCTCCATATATCATCTTCTTCATCCCTTACACTCCACACACCAGCCGGTCATCTGTTTTTACATCATTTCCATCACTTATTCCATCACCCAGCCTCTTTTAATCCCCTATATATCACACGGTTGAGCTAAGAAATCTAAACCTAGAAAAATCCTATTCAAGAAACTTAAAAGTTGCTGTCCAAAATTTTTTCAGCAACCCTTTTAGTTGGTTCTCTTCATTTTTTGTCACACCTAACACCACATTTCATGTGGCTACATTAAAGGATCAAAATTTGAAGATTAAGTGTTTGATGAAATACTTAAAAGCCTACTTTTGTATGGACTGAGCTTCTTTTGTGGATTGCATGGACTGTTGGGTTACTTTTGGTCTTGTTCTACATCACTGTGACACACAATAGAACTCATATAAATGATTTACCTTTTCTTCCTAAAAGTTTCATAGTATTTAAATCATGCCAAATCTGAACCTTCTAATGTTTGCAAAGTTTCTTACAATAAATTTGTTTCTATATACCATTTATATAAATTATATTTACCTATAAAAAATTATATAAATTATTTGATAAATTAAATAAAAATTAAAAAAAATAAATTTTGTACAATAAGTAACAGATTATTAGATTCTATAACTATCCATGCAATATCAAACACCAATATCATCAATGGCTCATGTCAATTAAGTTTGCTAAGCATGTTGACATATTTGAGCAGAGACAGTAACCTATCAAAGAAACAAGTAGAATGAATGCACCTCTTCTTCCTAGAAGTTGTACAAGGTCAGTAAGAAATAATAATAACTATAACAGATACAATGTAATGACATATGTAAAATTCTTTGACCATTTTTATAGAATAGCAAGCTGTCAAAGCTTTAAGCTGGTAAACAAAATAGTATACAAACTCATACCTTCCTCTCTGCTGCTACCTTCAACTTTTCCCAGAATGGATCTGTCGGAAGTCAAAATCCACAGTCAATTAGTTTACTTTCCCTGACAACTGACTAAGAAGATATGATGACATTACAGCTTAGAAAATCCAACCTTGACCTTCCATTTCATTTAACTTTGCTATTTTTGTTGAACTCGGCTCAAATAAACTCTAGAAAATTGGAATTTAGAGTATAAAAATTGAATTTTAGCCAACATGCCCAAAGGGCTAAAAGCAGCCCCAAAAGGTTACCCAAGATTAGAAACATAGTAACTGAATAACTCATCTAAGTTGCAGAAGGACTTCAGTATAAACAAATCAGGTCCACTGACTTGGATATTAAAAAAACATAAGAATGGAAAATTTCTGCCTGTAAAAAAGGGCATGAATAATATTAGTTAATGTACTGATTACTATAGTCATTATTAGAGGGAACTAAAGGCCTGCCTTCAAGAGGCCCATAGCAACCCAAGGTAAACAAAGGGTTAAGAGCAATCACTTTATGGACTATAGCCATAACTTGTTTGGCTTTTCTTTTTTTTCTGATAACACTTCTTTGGCTACTTGTATTCATAGTTTCTCGCTATGTATAGAACATAAAACACAAGTGGCTTTCCTTAAGCCCCACACATCATTGTGGCATTAAATTTATATTAAATGCAACATAGATAATTGACTGCTTAGTCTTTTCCCCTTGTGGGATAGATGCAGCATTTGATTAAAAGCATTTATTATGAGAGTTATAAATTATATTCAAAATATTATAATTTTATAGCCTATAGAGAAGCATGAATCATCCAACTATGTTTTCAACTTTATTTGAAATGAGTCTATCAATGATTGTAATTAAAAGTGAGCATTTAAAAAGAAAAAAAAGACAATCATGAAATTCTATTGTGAAATAAACTTATATAAAATTAGAGTATTCTAGGAATTTGTATAAATTAACTAGTTTCTAATTAATTATTATCCATAAAGACGTCAGTTTAAATTTTGTATGTTGCATTCAAATTAGGTTGAAATTGCAGTGGCTCAGAAAGTCTCAGTCAGAATAGTGGTTAAAAAAAAACGATTAAAAAAAAAAAGTTGGGATGGTTCAAATAAATCTGAAAATTGACAGAAAGGTAGCAAAAGATGTGGATAAGATCCCTCCAAAATTTCAGGTAGTCTGAAATGTGTAGGTTAATCAAAATTACATAACTCAAGCCCAGGTGTTAAGATTGCAGGAAAAACCAATTTGAGTAGCAGTAAAAGAACTACATCATAACCCATACCTAGAGGTATCCAAAAAATTATGAATAGCTAACAGATAGATAAATACCCCTGTAAAATTTTGTAGCAATCTGAAATGTTTTAGTTTAAATTAAAAATAGATAAATAAAACATACACAGGTCAAGTTAGGGTTTCTATAAATTCTTAACAATAGAAAGGAAAGGAAAACCAAAGTAAAAACCCTAGTTTGAGAAGTTCAATTAGGTAGAAATTTTACAGGCAGATACATACATATGTAAGGAATAATTATATAAAATTTCAAAAATTTAGATCGGAAATATGTGATGCAAACTGGTATATTTTGAAATCCTACTAATTATGTACTAATCCTGCCTATTTGATTGGTTACAGGAAAAAGGCGACTCCATGTATGTTCCCAAACTCTTCTTTCTGTTTATTTGTTTTATTATTTATGATCATTAGATACATATTAGATAGATGATTAGCTTTAAGTTAAATAAATTAACTTGTTTTAAGTTCATTTGTTCCCACAATGCCCTAGTTAGTAGGGCAAACCACTTGTACATGCATGATACAATTTTCTGAAAATGGAACACATCAGTAAACACACCACATGGGACTAGACCCAAGGTTTAAACCAGTTTAAGTAGGTCACTGTGCAAACAGGCAGACCGGGGTGCCTAACACCTTTCCTCGTTCATAATTTTGAACCACGTACCTGGAATCTTCTGAGTTGACCAGTTTGGATGGAGAATGATATTTTTTTAAAGACTTTTTAAAATAAAAAATGTTTTATTTCCTAAAATGATGTTCAGTCACATCATAAAAAGGTCTGGTGGTGACTCCTCATGGGTAAAGCCTATGATGAGTGGACCCCTTTTTTTAAGAGACCCACCCATTATGCAGAAACCGAGGCCCACATTAGCAATTAGGGAGATTAAGGACAAAATTTATGAGATTGAGCTAGGTTTAAAAGGCTCAGAATGTTGGAGTATACTTGTGGAGTGAATGCATTTACATGAGGGTATCTCAGTCATTTACTGTATAACATATGGTATACGTTATACCAGCTTGTATTTTTAGTGTGTGGTCTTTTGTGCACCTCTTCGATAGTCAGAATGACATCCACAACCCGTGGAAAGCCATTTGGTACACCCCGGTTCCCCCAAAGGTTCAATTCTTCATGTGGACTGCCTCTATGAGGAAGATCCAGACGATAGATATGCTTCGAAGGAAAAGACTCATCTTGACAAATTATTGTTGTCTTTGTAAGGCAGATGGGGAATCTGTATCGCACTCCTTGTTGCATTGTCCATTCACTAGGAAGGTATGTTTTGTTATCCTTAGGGATTTTGGGATGAGATGGACTAGACTGCCTGATTTGCATTCCCTTCTCCTTGCTTGGAACGGTAAGGCCTTCTCAATGAGAGGAAAACAGATTTGGAACCTAGTCCCTGCAGCAGTGTGTTGGTCTATTTGGATGGAAAGAAATAGAATGATTTTTATTGCAACACGGAGCCTTCTTTTAGAATGTACCAAAGGGCCAAAGAACTTATCCTGATGTGGGCCACTCAATGTAAAGGTTGTGAACTGCTAAATCCAGCTGATCTTAAGAGGGATTGGGAGGGGATTATTGGGTGCCATCCTCTGTGATTCTTGGCTTTTATGGGTTGGGGCTTCCCCTGTTGGGGTTTTCTTTCCGTAGTGTATTCTCTCTCCATTCTTTGGGACTTCTTGTTCCCTTTATTAATAAATTTTTTCATTCATCCAAAAAACAAAAAAAATACTTGAGTGAGACTTTAGACTCTCACAATTTCTCCCACATGATCTTTTATTCTCTTCTTCTTCTACTTCTTCTACACACATAAAATGCTAGAACACTCAATCTCCATCTAATCTACACTAACCAACTTGGTAACAGAGCCAGGGATGTCAAAGGAGGCACCTTAGTAAGAGCAGCAGAGGCCAAAGAACTTGCTGATTTTCAGCTGATGTTAGCAGGGCAGTACAGATGGTGTAGAAAGCCATATAAGTTGATCTTGTATTTTGGTTCATGCTGATTTTAGGGTTTTTTTTTTGGTTGAAGATTGGAGGTTTTCTAGAGCTGTTTGGGATTTTTTATGTAATTTCTTTTAAAATTCAAATGAAAATCCAGATTTGGGGGAAATCCTTGATCAGTTCGATTTAAGGTTTTTTGAGTTGGTCAGACAGTGGATTTCAGAAAAAGAACTAGATAGTGAAGGCTTAGAAACAAATCCCAGGACATTTGATTGAGTAACGAGGGATTTATCACAATTTTTCTCCAACAATGTTCCTGCCCCAATCAGAACTTCGATTTATTGATCTGTTTAAGCATTGAATTTCCTCTAAACGCACTGTGGTACATGTATGAAGTATGTGAAACCTATCTGTGACAGTGTTTGGCTGTGTTTGAACTCGCACATGGAACTCTGGATTACTTCTTGAGGTGATAATAAGGTGTGTCTGTTTCTGCTATTTCCTATGCAAGTTTTAAGGGTTGTATAATCCTGGTCGGCTGAATGGAGGACTGTGTAGCCTTGTCACTAAACTGTGAGTAGTGTTGGACCATCATGTGAGGCAACTTTGAGCTTGGCAATGTAGAAAGTAACTATGGCTACATTGCAACACTGTTTTGAAAGCTCTGAAACTGTATTGGGTGTATTAGAAGAATTGTGCAGCTCGGTGGTGCTTAATAGTGTCTTGATTCTGTTGACTAGTAAAGAATCAAGCCATTAGTTGGGATTGTTGTGTCGCTTCAATGATTAGGAGAAAGATTCATCATTATATCAAAAGAGAGTCAGGAATCTAGTACCTCGGGCAATGATAAATTGGTAATGAGGGTGTGAGTACTCATGGAGACACTCCTCATCTGCAAATTACCACTGTGAATTTTAATGGAAACATTTACTTGCAACCATGATGTACATCAAAAGAAAAGGAAAGCTAGGCTACTTGACTGGCATTGTAAAGACTCCTAGTTCTGACGATTCGGGCTATGGCAGATGGGATGCGGAGAATGCTACTAACATGTCATTGTTACTACACTCCATGGAGCCAGAGGAATTAGCAATAACTTTCTATTCCTAGAGACGGCCAAACAAATTTAGGATGTGTCTCAAACATTCTTCATAGTTGGAAACACAGTCCATATGTATGTGCTACACTAGAGTATAGCACAATGGAAGCAAGGTGAGGTCTCATTAGCTTCCTACTTTTCATCACTAAGAAGATGTGGGAAAAGTTTGGACTATTATGAGACTTAGAAACCCAAGTGCGTAGTGGTTGCAACTGCATATCGGAAGCATGTTAAGAACACATGGATCTTTGAATTGTTGGCTGGATTGAATGACGGCTACGAGACAATTAGAGGGCAGATACTTGGAAAGGATGCACTTCCTATTGAAGATATAAGGGTGCTACTAATGTAAGGGTATGAAAGTCATGATGTTGTTAGGATTGTAACCTCCTCTTGATGCGAGTTCCTTGAGATGCAATAATAAATACAGAATAAACAAGCAAACACACAAGAAACCACAAGACAAAGTTATATGTGGAAAACCCCAAGACCGGAGAAAAACCACTAAGCCACACAGAAAACCTTTTACTATAATGGAAGAATACAAAGCTACAAGTTTTCTTCTCCCACACACACACACACTAACACAGCCCACAACCATTGAGAAACCCCTTTTTTCTTTCCCTTTCTCACATTCTCCCTCAACCAAGAGAACCTTAAGAAAACCTAAAGAGAAAATCTCTCTCAAGCCTTGCACAACTCTTTCAAACCTTGCAAAAACCCTTGCAATCACTTTAAGTGACCTGTCAATAACCCTAAACAACAATAGAGGTCTTATATAGATCATACAAGTTGATCCCACCACAAAACCTAACTTTCCTGGCGCAACATAGACTTTTTAATTCTGTCCTGTCGCCGTCAGCTCGAACTAGCACCTTTTTGGTTTCTGGTTTGATGCAATCTGTGTCACCCGAGTGTCCTCGGATTGAACCGGGCTCGATCCGGTAGTGCTGGAACTCACTCATTTGGTTCCTCTTGCCTCTGGCTTACATCAGAGTTCAGACTCCACTCCAACAATCTCTCACTTAGAGACTGATGCTCTCTTCTCATTGTCTAGCATCTATATCTGTGATGAGACCTCTTATATTCCGTGACCATCTGCAACTCTTCTTTTTATCTTCAATCATGCCCCGTCTTGATCTATTCTGGATCCCTCCACTGGACATAAAGACATCCTTAACAATCTACAACTTGGCTTTAACCCCTTGAAGACTTCCCGTTGAACATTGCCTTTAACTGCATGTTTGTCAAGAGACTACTATTGACATGTGCACCACACTCCACCTTTGGCTCTCACCCCAGAACCAACCTTAGAGAATTACCTGCACTTGTCCTCCTTTTATGAACACTGTGTCATGTACCTACAACGCACCTCTACCACAACTTGATACTAGTTGTTGCATACCTTGTCTGCAAACATCGCAAACAACTATTGTGGATCATGTCTATAAATACCGCAAACAAATACTAGCTATTTTTTGTGGCCTTCAGTATCACCGCTATACACACCATCATGTCAATTCGGTCTAGCACCATCCGAATCGATCATATCCAAGCATATGTGTAGCTTCCCTCAAGTCAACTCAATCAACTCCAGAAAGGGACCTCGATCTGTCCTCCCCAATCACAAGAACCTCATCATCATCATCTGCCACCTGGAAACCCGCATCAGCTCTCTTTATTATATCCGCAAAAGAGACCCTACACCAAATGTTGGTTCTTCCATGCACTCTGTTTCCTACTACCCATCGATACAACTTCTTAGCATACTCCCACTCAGACAATATAATCCATCATGACACCTATCTCCCTTCATCAAGACCAAACAACCTTGTGTGATTTCATACCTTCACCAACATTGAATACCTAGACTCCTTGGAGTCCAAATGGCCTAATGATATCAGATTCTTCCGCATCTTTGGAACATACATCACACCACCCAAAGTACGAATCACTCCATCGAACATCTTGATCTTCACTGTTCCAACACCCATGACGTCACATTTAGACCCATCACTAAGAAACACAAAATCGGTCTTCTTTTTATGGAACTCATCAAAATATTCCCTCATGAAGCATATATGAATAGGACAACCTTAATCTAATATCCATTCATCATAAGAAATAATGTCTCTACTTTTGGGGACTGTGAAAGCATCTCCAAGATATTTCTCATGTTCCTTTTTCTTTTGCATCGCAACCATTGCAACACCACCACCAGGACTATCACCCTTATTCTTGTTAGCACGTTCCAGACAATCCCTCTTTATGTGGCCAAACTCCTTGCAAAAAGAACATTGCACCCCACATTTTCCTCTTAACTTGGATCAGCACCTCTAGATTCCCTCACCAACGACCTTCCACTTTCATCCACATTCAAAGCACTCAAATTCACTGATGAATCCCCTGAAGACTTTCTATGAACCTCCTTATTGAGTATAATACTAACCACATCATCAAACTTGAGTGTGCCTGAACCCAAGGAATTACTTAAGGTCTCACCAAACCATCCCAAGTCTCTAACAAATAAGACAACATTAAGGTCCTAACTTTATCCTCAAAGTTGATGCTTACCAAAGAAAACTAGCTAGTAACTGTGTTGAACTTGTTCAAATGTTCAGTCACACCTCTGCCTTCATCTATCTTTATGTTGAACAACCTCTTCATCAGAAATACCTTGTTGGACGTCGATGGTCTATTATACATCCGAAACAAGGCAGCCATGAGGTCTTATGTGCTTTTCTCCTTGGAAATATTAAAAACAACTGATGACGATAAAGAGAATCAAATCATACCTAGGGCACTTCTATCAAGCACCTCTCAATCTGATTTTGGCATCATCTCTGGTTTCTTCATTTTTCCTCTAAGCACTGATAAAGATTTATTTGATAGAGAACATCCTCTATCTGCATCTTCCAATATGCAAAATTTCTACCATCCAACTTTTCAATAACAAACCTTGTAAAATCTTCTCATGTTATTCCCATTGTTTCCACTCGAATCAAGAACTCCAAAAAACTGCAAACTTTGGCTTCTTACCAAACCGCCAACCACAAATTTGGAACAACCTCTTTCCTTCTGAGCGAAGAACTTGACTTTCCGAACCTGAGACAACTCCTTCCCTTCTCAATGAGGAACCTAGCTCTGATACCACTTGTTAGGATCGTAACCTCCTCTTGATGCAAGTTCCTTGGGATGTAATAATAAATGCGAAATAAACAAGCAAACACACAAAAAACTATAAGACAAAGATTTAAGTGGAAAACCCCAAGAAAGAAAAAAAGTCACGAAGCCATATAGAAAAAATTTTACTATAATGGAAGAATACAAAGCTACAAGTTTTCCTCTCTCACACACACAAACACTATCATAGCCCATTACCCTTGAGACCTTTCTTTTTCCCCTTCTCACCTTCTCTCTCAACCAATAGAACCTTGGGAAAACCCAAAGAGAAAATCTCTCTCAAGCCTTACACCACTCTCTCAAACCTTGCAAAAACCCTTGCAATCCCTTTGAGTGGCCTCCCAATAATCCTAAACAATAGAGACCTTATATAGATCATACAACTTGATCACACCCTAAAAACTAACTTTCTCGACGTTCCATAGACTTTCCAATTTTGTCTCTTCATCGTCGGCTCAAATCGGACTTAAACTAGCACCTTTCTAGTTTCTAGTATGCTAAAGTCTACATCACCCAAATGTGCACGAATAAAACCAGGCTCAATCAGGCAATGCTGGAACTCACTCCTTTGGTTCCTCTCGCCTCCAGCTTACATCATACTCCACTCCAACAGATGTATACATAACATAAGGGTATACCACACACACACACACACACACACACATATATATATATATATAATAAAATATGTATGAAAGTGAATGACCTCATACGATTATTCCCCAATTTCTTCTCCTCTATGTTCTTCATTATCTTCTTCTCTTTTATCTATTAAGCATATTGCAAGGTTTTTAGTCAAGAATTTCATCTTGGTATAAGAGCAGAAGACAATTAGGAGATACAGATGAAAAAAATGAGCTAAAACCCCTGTTGATGTCAACATATGTATGGCTGATGTCAGCAGGCTGTACAGGTGTCAGACGTGGCTGGCATTAGCTTCTTGGTCGGAATGCCCTGAGAAGATTTATGGTGATTTCTTCATATTTTTTTGAAACCTTAGAAGTAATTTTCTTCTAAGGGTTTTTTGAATAAATTAAAAAAAAAAAAACCCAAATAGATTGATTTGTTCAATTCGATCAGACAAAGGGTTTTTGTATCAATCAATCACAATTAGATGTATCGTTTTTTCATTGGGAATCTTTTGGGAGTGATCCCATGTATTTTCGTTGAGTATTGAAGGTGCGGTGTGGTTTTTTATCCCCCTCTAAAGACGTCAGATGTGTTTTGTCTCTTTTTTTTTGTTTTTTTATAAGAAAAAAATATTGTGGGTGCAACAACTCATACTACGTTTATCCTTGTCATAGTTGGGAATTTTTTGAGCCGTGTTTGAAGCCATTTGGGGATTTCTATGTGTTATCGAGCTGTGAAACAAGCCTAATTTGACTGTGATATACCCTACATACAGAGGGATTGGATCGTTTATACTAGTGAAGGGAGTGCGACACTGGTTGTGATTTATGTAGGGCTGGTTGCTATGGAAGCTAGTCTTGCTGTTTTTTTATCATCTAATCATGTATGAAGTTAATTCTAGATTTGGGAATAAGGGTGAGTTTACCTCTATAAGAGTTTAAATAACATGTTGCCTTTGGGGATCCAAGGTGACAATTCAGGTGTGCAGATCACCACTGTGAAACTTGATGGGACCAACTATTTGGAGTGGTCCCAATCAACAAGGATGAATATTGGTGGAAGAGGAAAGTTCAGATATATAAATGGTTGTGTGGTCGAACCATCTAATTCTGATACTCAGATTTACAAGCAGTGGAAGTCTGAGAATCTGATAGTTATGTATTGGTTGTTTCACTCAATGCAACCACACATTAGTCGAGGTTTCTTGTTCCTTAGGAAAGCTAAGGAGATATGGGATGTTGCTACTCAAACCTACTCACAAGAACTTTGTGAGAGTTTACCAGTTGAATCAACAGATTGCCCATCTTCACTAGGGGGAGAAAAGTCTAGGGAGTTATTTTGCACCCTTGCGCAGTATGTGGGAGGAACTAGATCACTATGAAACATATAATCCAGCATGTCAAAAGGACACGGTAGCTTATGAAGAGAAGATAGAGAGAACCAGGATCTTTGAGTTTCTCACAAGACTAAATTTTAATTTCGAATTAATTCGGGTTAATATTCTTAGTAGAGATAATCTCCCATCCTTACTTAAGGTATATGCATTTGCCCAAAGTGAAGAGAACATGGAAAATGTGATGCAGCAATACTCATCTAAGATTCCTGAGAGTACTACCTTAGTTTCTACACTAGTCCCTCATAAAGAGGGAAAAAGTGGCTTTAAGAAGCCTTTCCGACATGTGTAGATAATAGGAAAAAGATACCATGGCAGTTTGGCCCCACTGATAAGGATAAGTTAAAGTGCAATCACTGTGACAAGACAAGGCACACAAAGGAAAATTTTTGGGACCTTGTGGGCTGACCTGAAAAATTCAGCAAGCCTGAATCTATGCGAGTAAATTCAGTTACATCATATGGGAGTGATATGGACATGAGTTATATTCCTCATAAGGCTAATAGTTCTGACACTACAACCCCAGGGGAAAGATCTTGACAGATGGTAACAATTCCTAAAGTATAAATTGAAAATATGCAAAGGTTTATGTCCCAGTTGGAGGGATCGATGGTTGCGACTCATCTCTCCACTTTCTCATTTGCCTTTACTCAACCAGGTACACATGCATATGCCATCCATGCTTCCTCCATATCTCCAGGATTATTGATTCTAGGGCTTTAAATCACATGACATGTCTGTCTTCATTGTTTTTTTCCTATTCTATTTGTTCTAGCCATGACAAGATATGACAAGCTAATGGAACATTATCTTCTATTTCTGGGAAAGGAAATATTAATGTTTCACCTACTATGCCCTGGTCGTCAGTTCTTCATGTCCCAAAATTTGTAACCAATCTACTTTTCATTAACCGTATCACTCGTGACTTGAATTATTCGGTCACTTTTTTTCTTTCTCGTTGTGCTTTTCAGGATCTGGATTCGAAGTAGATGATTGGGAGTGGACGTGTAGCTAATAGCCTCTAGCTCCTTGATGTAGAAGTGGATTTTCCCTTATCTATAACATGTCACTCTAGTATTAGTGGTGGTAATATGAGTAATAAAGACTGGTTAATGTAATGGCATAATCGGCTAGGTCATTTGCCTATGTTGTTTAAAACTTTTGTTTCCAAGTTTGTTTTTGTTTGGTAACGGGTCTGAATTCAATTGTGAAATTTGTCAGTTGTCCAAGTATGTTCAAAACAAGATCCTCTTAGTAATAATTAAAGCTTTATTCCGTTTGCATTGGTTCAATCTGATGTCTGGGGACCTTCTCCCACTACTTCCTCTTTGGCTTTCGTTACTTTGTTACATTTATAGATGATTACTCACAATGCATATGGGTATATTTGATGAAGACAAAAGGGGAGGTTGCCTCTATATTCCAAAACTTTAACAAAATGGTTCAAACTCAATTTGATACATCCATTAAAGTTTTACGTTCTAACAATGGAGAGAGTACCCTCCTCAATTGCAA
This sequence comes from Platanus orientalis, assembly GCA_025762735.1. Classification (NCBI taxonomy): domain Eukaryota; kingdom Viridiplantae; phylum Streptophyta; class Magnoliopsida; order Proteales; family Platanaceae; genus Platanus; species Platanus orientalis. Next base: position 12,538 of record JAOXJP010052866.1, read on the forward strand.
AGATATTTGGCAGACTGTGTTATTGAACATCAAACCACTTGTGTAGACACTCTGCAACAAAATGGAGTCACTGTTCGCAGTAATAGGCACTTGTTGGAAAATACCCGGGCTTTTCTTTTTGGTATGAATGTTCCAAATTCTTTGGTCTTGACTCTGGCATTCTTCTTACTACTGCATACCTTATAAATTGTATGCCTTCGTGAGTCCTTAATTTCAAGTCACCCATTGCAGTTTTACAACTAGAGAATCCCCTTTATCGTTCCTCCTTAAGTCTTTGGGTGTGTCTGTTGTGTTCATATACAAAATGATGATAGATCTAAACTAGATCCTCGCTGTAAAATGCATTTTTCGGGGGTATCCCTCCAATCAAAAGGGCTACAAAATGTTACAACTCAAAGTTATTTTTTGATGGATGTCACCTTTTTTGAGTTTGTACCATTTTTTTTTCGTCCATAACCTCTATTCAGGGTGAGAGTTTACATGAAGAGAGGTCTCCATGTTTTTCTTCCTTGTTGCCATTTCCTACCCAAGTTCATCCATCCTTTTTGACTCTTCATCATCAGATGATGATGATGGGAAGGATCTACTTGTGTATACAAAGAGGAAGAAAGAAATAGCTAGTGATCCACCTCCAATTGCTTCTTTGAATCCAAGTAATACTTCTATACATCAAGAAACTAACAATGATCTTCCTATTGCTCTTCGCAAGGGAAAGACATCTTATAATAATCATCTCATTTCTAACTATATGTCGTACAAATCTTTGAACTCTTCATATCTTACCTTTGTTAATCCCGTATCTTCTATATACATTCCTTCCAATCTAAAAGAGGTTATCCTTCAAAGTCAATGGAAAGATGTTATGTATAAAGAGATGAAAGCTCTAGAAATGAATGAGACATGGGAACTTGTTGACCTTCCATTATGAAAACAGCTTGTGGGATGCAAGTGGATCTTCACTATTAAATACAAAGTGGATGGATCAATTGATAAATACAAAGCAAGGTTGTCGCAAAAGGGTACACCCAAACTTTTGGGATTAATAATCAAGAGACGTTTGCACCCGTAGATAAAATGAATTCAATTCTAGTATTATTGTCTATTACAGCTAATAAGGGATGGCCACTATGGACATCGGCGGATGATGATCCGCGCGCAGCCCACTTCGGGCATCAGTCGCGCTGTCTCACCTTGTTGGCTTTTGGTTCTGTGGTTTTTGGTCTGCGGCCGGATCCTTCTCGGGAGGAGGGGTTTAGGCTTTTATTCGGAGTCACCACCAACTCGGGGTTCACCGACTGAGTTGGACGTCGGTCCTTCTTTTCTTCTTTTCAGGGAAAAGAAGGAAAACTAGACTCGAAAGTCTAGGGTTTAACTCCTGGTACTGGTCTGAGTTCCTGAGATTAGGGTAAGTGGTTTGGTTACATTTGGGGAAAGTGTTAGGCACCTCAAATACCCACCTTTTTAGGGCGGCTTCTCCCATTAATATGGGTCTTGGATTTATGTTCATAATCATGCCTTGTTAGTTATGAATTTGAGTGTTTAAAGCCCTTTTATGCAAATCAGAAGTTTGCTGAATTTTTCTTAGGCTTAACGCTTGTTTTAGCTCTCAACGCCTATTTTCTCAATGCCTGAATTTTAATTCAGGGTGAAAACAGACATCAGCCTGTGAATTGTCTAGAAACTGTTCCTGATTTTGACCTTTTTGTCTATAAGAGAACCCCTCAAGGTTTTGGTCTTTAGAGGGATGATTGATCCCTCTAAATGGCTAATGGTTAGCCCTTTTAGGGTTTGGAATCAACCCTAGGAAAAGGGGAAGAAAAGAAGAAACTTAAATTTTTTTGAGTTACAAGCTTAACGCCTATTTTTCATACGCCTGATTTTAATTCAGGGTGAAAGCTGACATTGAGAAATCTGACCAAGTAGGCACTTTCATGCTACTGTTTAAGGTGTTTGGGGGGTCCCAGCACTGTGGGACCCTAAGTTAAGGATAGAGGAAGTCTCCTAGGGTTTCACTGTGCAACCCTAGGGGTCCTAGGCTCAGGCCACGTGAAGATATAATCTCCCAAAATGGGCTAATCAGTCATCTGTTACAAGCTTAATGCCTATTTGTTCAACGCCTGAATTTTAATTTAGGAGAAAAACAGGCATTGGGTATAAAACCAGCAGCCTTTTAGGGTCTTTAAGCCACCCAAGTGGGGCCCAAAGGGGGGGAACATCTCTTGGGTCTTAGGATTAACCCTAGGGTAAACCTATTATTTAACTAATTTTGAAAAAGATGTTTTTTGAGATCCAGGACTGACGCCTGAAATCCATCCCAATGCCAGAATTCCTGTCTAAGCCTGATTATTGAAATCAGGCATTGGGAAGAAATCAGGGCCACAGAGGTGCTGGTGCACAGGGATGGGTCTTATTCGCCTGAAAATGCCTTGGAATAGGCTCTGGTATAATAAGGGCTCCTTGGGGTGGGCCCCAGATCTCAACACCTGAATTTATCCCTGACGCCTATTTTCTCAATGCCTATTTTTAATTCACAAAAAAAAACAGGCGTTAGTTGCTTTTGGGAGAAAATCCAACAACTGTATTTCTTGATTTTAGAGCCTCTAGGGTTTTAAAAAAATCCTAAGATTAAGCATGCTTATGACAGACGTATAGAGGAATAACATATAAAAAATTGAATTTAAAATCATGCATGAATCATCAAAAACAAAATCAAAAGTATTCCTAAAAATTGGGTCTCAAAATCAAAAGTATTCCTACAAAAGTTTTGGGAGTCTGTTTGGGGGGATATTTGGAGGTCTCCACAGCTAAAAAAATTACCAAATTAAATACAAAACTACCTCTATATGTCTATTATAACATAGTCAAAATTCGGCTTAAGAGGCCTTTTACAAAATTCAAACAAACTTTAGCAATAAAATTGGTTGAAAATAAGAGCAAGATAGAGGTTGTTGAGCCTCTACCTTGTACCTGATTTTGAGCAGAGCTTCAACATAAATTGGGCAGCATAACAGTTTCTAAATGAACATAGGGGAGGGGGAGAACATGATTTAGACAGGGTTAGGCTTACCTAGCCAAGCGTTGGGGGTGGATCTAAGTTTTTCTCTATTTTCTTCCTCTTTTCTCTTTGATTTTAGGGTTTATAGTTGCCAACCCTGTTCACCATGAAATTGAGGCTATTTATAGCCCCAATTTGGTTGAATGAAGGGTTGCATTGAGAATAGGGATGATAGAATGGAGGGTTAGGATGATCCTTATCCTAAATATGGTGTAGGGCTAGGATTAGATCTAAGTTTAAGTAGGTGGGATGCTAGGATTAATCTAAGTTGAAAATGAGGTGGAGGGTGGGGATTTGTTTGTGTTTGTTTGACATGGATTGGTGAGGTGGAAGGGGAGCATGGGCTGTCTCTTATACAC
>JAOXJP010052877.1:0-23225 GCA_025762735.1 Platanus orientalis
AGGGGTTACGTGGTTTATTCCCTCCCCCCCCCCCCCAAACGACTAGCATAAGACATATGCATTGACCCAACCGACAGCATCCTTTCCCCCAAGAAGAATAACTGCAAACTCTTTACCATCCTCAACACCTCAGACACTTTCAATAAAGATCTGAGCTTATTAGTTCAACCTTTGACAATAAGCACCCTACTACCATCGTCCTTAGACCGGATGATTATAGTCAAATCCACTTCCCGGTAAGCCATATCCAATGTCTCGCAAAACCATTGAACCGGAACGTGGCGAAAGCGAACAAAACCAAAGAACACTTTCTCTTTCCGTAATGCAATTAATTTTAATATTGCCATCAAACTCATCACAAAATTCAAACAAATTCTGCTCAATCACAATTGTTTGTTTCAGCATCCTGTCGGAATGTATAGATCGATCATGCCATAATATTCAGTCCAATCATGCCGGAATATTCAGTACAATCAAGTATATACAATCTAATGATCTATGCAAATGTGCTTTTACTTGAAGCAAGCAGTTCAATTCAATTATTCATCATTGGCTAATATTCCAGTCGTGTGATGCCCTCTTAAATAGGCTTACATCACATGAGAAAATAGAAACTAACGAAAATTAAAAAGTTCTAAAACTCCTAAGCTTGAGATTCTAGACTTGCTAAAAACAAAGGACTTCTAAAATCACCTTTCCTAAATTTTAAGACTTCTGAGAACTTGGGATTCCAAGGGCTGTTGACCAGCAGTCTTAAGGGCTCACATGTTGACTTTTGAAGACCCACTAAAGGCCGAAAACCTTCGTTGTGGACCACCACTAAATTACCCATAAACTCCTTGGCTTTTAGCCTTATTATATAAACACCCTTACATAAAAAATAAAAATAAAAACTGAAACTACCCTTGGCACTATTGGCCTTATTACAAAATTATCCCAACCCTAAGACACTAAATCATGGTTCAAAATCTCACGTGAGACGGGCCTTCTCGCGCATGGGGGAGACGATAGGGTTTTGTAACTCGAAATCTCAGCTAAATTATCATGTATCAAGCGTCTTGCATGCATCTCGCGATGCGTGGTAATTTTGGGGCTTTTTTTAATTAAAACTATGGGAGACGCAATACAGGTGGCATCGTGTCTCACAGCGGAAACACCCCCCCGGTATCACCAGCCTCAAAACTCCACCAAATCTCCATTTCTTTTGCTGATTTTTGCTAGATTTAGCTTCTATAAACCAAATCTAGGATTCCACTATTTCGTTTGAGAAACTAGATTTGAGCCGGATCGAACCCAAAACCCTAAATCTCATCAAAAACTTTGGTAATCTCTCTATTAATCTTTGTGGATTTTTAATATGTTATACATTTGTAATAGATCTACACATTCATGGAAAAATAATAATTTTCGGAAAAAAAAAACTATTTTTTATCTATCTTTTCAAAAAAATTAAAAAATTAAAAAAACTATATGAAATGAACATTGTTTCGTCTAATTTTTTTTATATGGCAAACTACATCCCATTTTGCACACAAAATGTCAATTTGGTAGATTTCTGAAAATTAAAAAAAAAAATTGTATTTATTTAATAATTAAAAAAAATTCAGAAGGCATATTTGAACATATTGAAACATACAAAGTATGTTTATCTTAATTCAACTATGTTTTTTGCATTTTTTTAGATTTTATAAATTTTTTACAAAAAATTAATAAAAAAAGGTTAAAATTAAATAATAAAAAAAACCTAGAAAATTACATCAAACATGTACTCTTGTAGTCATGTATAAGTGTAAAACATTTTGAACTCTGTCCTATTTAGCTACATATGTTACACTTATACACTTTATTTATATAGTTTTTTTTATCCATACGATTTCAAATATGCATTATCGGTCACGTAGTATCCCAGAGGAGGAAGATATTAGGTGACAACATTGCACTATGTTTGCTGGTGATAAAAGAAAAACAAAATGTAACTATAGTGGAAAAGAGATGCATGATGGTGGGATTTCTCGACCGAAACAACATCTAGCCAATGGGTAACATAGAGAGGTAGTCAAATGTGAGAAAGTTTCACCCCCAATTTAGGAGACAAATGAATGATCACTTGGTAGAGAAAGATGCAGGTAAAAAGAAAAAGAATGACAGGGATGCAACATTAAGGGAGGCTACATAAGGATATGTAGATGTGGAACAAATGTGCAAAATAAATAGTATAGACTTGCAGTGAGGGCAAGCTTGGTAAATCAACACTAGAGAGAGCAGCTTCTACGTATACACTCTTCTAGGCCTGATTTTGGAACTTCTGATTATGAGGGAGGTGGCAGTGGTAGTAAGAGACCTAGTAGAAATGTTGGTGTTGGTGCTAGTGGTAATAGCAACAGTAGGTGGTGGAACAAGTCCAGTGGTGGTAGTGGTAGTGGTAGTGGCACTAGTGGGAGTCGTGGGATCAGTCAAGCTTCTAGTATGAGGGATGATCCTACCACCATTCCCATTGATCTTGATTTGTGCCCCTCCCAGGAACACAAGCAGAGAGGGCCAAAAGAAATGTGACGGAATACGAGACAAAATGTGGGTCAAGCATATTCAAAATTCTTCTTCTTTCATGGAATTGTAGCCAACGCAACTAGGCCTCTCTTTCATCATTGCATATGAGGTGATGGAGAAGTACCTGGACCATGAGAAGAACATTCTTGATGATTATATTGGTTCATTGAGGAAAAGATGGCTAAAGCATGGGGTAACTATAATGTGTGATGGTTGGATTGGTCTTACGAGACAGTCAATCATTAATTTTATGGTTTACTGTGATGGCATCACCGTGTTTTTGAAATTTGTGGAGGCATCTAAGGTTATTAAGGATTATCAATATATGTGTGTCTCGTTAGAGGATGTCATTAAGGAGGTCAGCAAAGAAAATGTGGTCCAAATAGTTACAGATAATGGCAGGAATTTCAAAAAAGTTGAAAGGAAGTTAATGGAAAAACATAATCTATTTTGGGCCCCATGTGCAGCCCATCGCATAAACCTCATGTTTAAGGACATGGGAAAGAAAGACATTGTAAGGAGGGCAGTGGAAGATGCTAGGACAGTCACCAATTTCATATATAACCATGGGTATGTACTGGCGATGATGAGAAAGAGATGTGAAAGTGATATCGTACAACCAAATATTACACGCTTTGCCACCAACTACATAACATTGCAGAGTATCCTAAACAAAAATGTTGGTTTAAAGCAATTGTTTACTTCACCCCAGTGGTACGATTATAGGGAGAGTGATAGTGTGACAGGACGATTAGCTAAATCAATTGTGTGTAATCATTCATTTTGGGATCGGTGTTGCATGGTAATAAATATATTAGAGCCAGTGGTGAGGGTCCCAAGGATGGTTGATGGGGACAAAAAATCAACCATAGGATACATTTATGAGTCCATCCGATAAATGAAAGAAGCAATTAAAGCAATTGCCCCAAGAAGTTACAAAGGCTATATAAAGATCATTGATACTCAATGGACGAAGATCCTTATCCACTGGTAAGTTTTTTTTTGCTTGAGTTATATTTATTTGATTATTAGTTAAGGTTAGGTTTTAAAATGTTATGTATTTCTTTGATTTTCAGCATACTATCTAAATCTTCAATACCAATACTACCATAACATTGGCCTGGATCCAATTTTGTTGGAGGCTATACAAACAGTCATTGCGAAACTTGAGCTCGATCCCAACAGACAAGCAAATGCTCTTGCAGAGGTAACCACAATTACCACTGGCACTATTTTTATTTCCTTCCTCTGTATAATTTAGTTTACTGACTTTTGGAACCTTCTAATTCCAGATAAAATACTTTAAGGATCCAATTAGGTCTTTTATGCAAGGTGTTGCAAAGACGGGATGAAAGAAGACAGTTGTTGGTAATTTAATGTTATTATTTTTTTAATAGAAATTTAATAAAGGTTGCAGCCAACAATTACTTATATACATTCTTTTTTGTAGTTGAGTGGTGAGTATTGCATGGGTCATAAGCACCCAACCTAAGGAGGATTGTCACTCGTATCTTATTACAGACTGCATCTTTCTCCAACCGTGAGAGGAATTAAAGCACATTTAATCTCATCCTCTAAAAGACGAAATAGATTTTGACATTAGAAGCTTCAAAAACTTGTGTTTGTCCATTACAACTTACGGTTGAGATTGAAGCGAGTAGAAAAAATCAAAACATGAAAGAGTACACCGGCCCCATTGATCTTACGGAGATTTTCTACGACGAGGGAGATGAGGGGGACCCACTATACGAGTGGGTTAAAGAGGCAGGAGAGCCAGTATTAGGTGAGGCAAGTAAAAGACCGAGCTCTCATACAGCAAATCAAATGAGACTAGATGTGGATGCATTTATTCAAACACGACAATAGAACCAGGCACAAGACCAACCGAATCCCATAATTGCAGGCGGATTAGTTGATGATGAGTATGTGAGTGCTGCTAGTGCTAGCTCCTCAGATAGTGGTGATTATTCTATCAAAATTTGCATTCCATTGTCCATTTGAGTCTGCATTTGCATTGACATTGCATTTTCATTCATCAAACCAAGAGATTAGGTATAAAATTGTTATGAGTAATGAAAGATATAAACGGTCGACTGATTTGCACTGTTCACATCGCGACTTTCAGGTTGGTGATTTAATTGTAGATCGATTGCATGTAAAGAGATTGGGACTTTACAAAGTTCTGAGCAATATTGAACCTAATGTATGTGTTTTGGATATTCCTACTACTTTGAAAATCAACCTTACCTTTCTTGTTGAGCCTCTTATACCCTATCATAGTCATTCCATACCCAATCCTTGTCTTCTACAATTACTCAAACCTTAATCCTTCAGTCTCCCCAGCCTACGCCATCATTGCCATCAGTTACTACTTACAAGGAAGAGATTGAGGCCATGTTAGAGGATCAGATCATTTCTACTCGATAGGGAGGTTACCTGAGATACCTTGTCAAGTGGAAAGACTGGCTAGAGATTCACAATATTTGGTTGACAAAAAGCAAGTTGCGACAAATTGACAACAATGTTCTAGAGCAGTATAACAACAATTTATCGTCAAAGGCGACTCTTTCCCAAAAGGAGAGAGTTGATGCAGACATCATAACCGAGATGAAGATTGGATCACACTCACAGCTTGTTTAGTTGTTTTTTATTTATTTTATCTCTTTGTATGTCTCTTGTTGGAGGGGGACACATTAGTATGAGGGTATTTTAGTCTTTAATAGTTGTTTAGGAGTATTTTTGTTATTATATGTAATTAGGGGTATTTTTGCCATGAGGGTAATAGCCATAGGGGTGTTTTTGACTACTTTCTATTTTATGTACTTTGCCCTAGCCGTGGGACTCTATTTATAGAACCTACAACCAGGCTTTTAAGGGGATGCAATATTTGAATAAAAATTTGGTTTTCACATTATAGTCTTCTTCTTCCTCTTGCTTATTGCAGTTGAAGAACTACAAAACCCTGAAATGGGTCTAGATGTAATCCTAGTTTAACAGTAGTAGTGGAGGCTACTCTCTCCCCTTGGGTTAAAGGCCTTCTACTTCTTCTTCGTCTTTATTTATTACTTTATTTTACAGTTTTTTGTGGGTTGAAAATGATTGAATCACACGTACATCTATTGGAGTTCATCTTCTTCAAAGTTTAGAAGCAAACAGCCTTCATAGACCCTTCTCAAGGGCTAGATGACCAAATTGATGGTGGAAGAGTAATTAAATATGCAGTTGAGAAAGAAATGCAGCAGGGTATATCTCATCAGGCGTGACTAAGCTTCTACTGGATAATTCTTATGAGATCAGCCTTGGCTCCTTCAATTTAGGGATTGGGTTTTCGATCTCTTCACAGGTTGTTAGAGACTCCTAGACGATACTATACCTGGTGAGGCCCAGCTTATAAGTCAAATTTTGATCAAGTTCTTCTCAAATTAAAGAACCTCAGGCGTGAACAGCACAAAAAGGGTCTCCTCACAAAATCAGCTATCATTCCTTATCCATAAGAATTCAGACAAAGCCAGCTTGGTAGGGTTTATCTAACCCCTGGGCAATCCTAAGGGTGATACCAAGCCCTCCAAAACTCCATTCCAATTCGATAACCATCTTGTGGAATTTCAAGAGGTATGAATTACCCCAATTTCAGGTTCATAGGAGATCCTTCACTTAAATCCTATTTAATAGGAATCTGATCGAGTTGTTTTAGCAGGGTTACTATAACCTTTGGGCGACTCCTATAGTACCAGCCCACTGCCGAAGTCATCTGAATATCACTAGTTACAAGACCTTGAAGTTTTCAGCTGGCGGCATGGGTTCTTCAGCTCCTGTGAGTATTAATCAGCCCTAATTAGGCCTCTTTGATCAGTTTGAGCAGAGGACTATCCTCATTCATCTTTTAGAAGCTTCATACAACGCATGTACAGCACATAAGAGGTATTTTGTCATTCTATGATGATCATTTTTTTGAATCTTATGAGCAGTTGAACATGGTGGTTTTGGGATATTAGTTGAGGACTGTTAAAGACTATTAGAACCTGTGTTTTACATGTAAAATCTGATTAAGAGCAATCCTAAACCCATTCTAAATATAGCTTGATGATTCCCTAAGAGGTATCTTATATTCCCATTGACTTATTTTAAGTTTTTTCCTGATTATTATAGATTTTTATACACTGACATTCACACTGAAATAATTTTCCAGCAACTTAACAAGTTTTGGATACGTAATTTAATCTAATATTCTTCTCAAATTGATGGGTCTAACTTTGCTAGCTTTGAGTTCTTGATATGCATATTGAACTTAATTGAAAATTCACTTGATTTAGTGTATGGATGTGCAAGTAGGAATTTTGTTTATGTTTTAAGATTACTCTTACAATTTTATTCCTAACTCTTGGTGCACACACCCACTAACCTATATGCATGTTGCATCAGATACACTGCATGGAATAGAAACAGAAGATAAAGGGGTGGAAAAAGCCCTAAACTCAGTAAACAAAAAGTCATAGCGCACATGATTAGCAACAAAACATTAGGTACAAGAACAAGTACCCTCCCTGATAGCAATAGAAAGATAGTAATTATCATGAGACACAGAAAGAGCAACACTTGGAGACGAGGAGACTGGTTGAAGAGGCACATGAGATTCAGGGGGAGCTCTCTTCTTATTACGTTGAGCAAATACATGAATGAAATTTTGCACCCAAGCCTTCTTTTGGTTGGTTGTCATTGAATCTTTCTCCATAGGAAAAGCTAGTTGTTCTATCTCCCCTGACTACGATATCCATCAACATAAAAACATGCAAAACAATAGATAAAGAAAGAACCAATTTATCTTCTCTTTCAGCTTTACTCCCCGCCTGAAGATGAGGTTGGTTAGGGGAAAAGAAGAAACAGTCTCATTAAAGATGACATCCATGGATACAATGCGCTTACGAGTAGAGGGGTAATAACATTTGTAGCCCTTTTGATTCGGAGCATAACCTAACAAAGATACATTTAAGATCCTTGGGGTTTTAATCGGAAAGATCAGATTTAGGAACATGGACATAGCATATGCAATCAAACACTTTAGGAGGAAGAGCAGATCCAAGAATAGAACACGAAAGAAGCTCAAGGGGACGTTAAATCCCAAAATACATGAGGGCATACGGTTTATCAAGTAAGCACAAGGCACAAGTGTTAAGTATATTGTCAATTCCATGCACAAAAAGGATTGTAAGTAGTTGAGCTAGTAGTAGGTTGTCATGGTTGTAATGTCTTATCATTGTAAGTTTGTAAGTCCAAGTCAAAGTCTTGAGGAACTACATTAAAGACTAAACTTGCAAGAAAATTAGATCATCATGTACATCAAGAAAAGTCTCAAGCACTACAACACAAGCTTCAACAACTCATCCTTCAAAACCACATAGGTATACAAAGTTAAAACATCAAAAGTAAGAGTATGGTGTGAGAATGGTTTACCAAACCTAACCTAGGTGAGTTTAGAAGACCACGCAAGGACTTAGAAGGAAGACTTACTCCTACTTGGTCTAAATTAAGCATTACATATAAAATCTATACAATGGACCAAAGAGAATGATGCAAATGTCACTTAGGCAAGTCCCAAGAAGTTAGGAATGATCTTGGAGCTTCCAAGAGCAAAAGAATAGGTTGAAAAACCAAAACCATGCATTCTGGAGATTCAGGATCAATCCTAGAAACTTCTAGAATTGATCCCAAAAATCCAAGATCGATCCTAGAAAAACCAAGATCGATCTTGAGATGTCAAATCTCTGGATTTTCTCAGAGAACTACCTAGGATCAATCTTAGGACTTTTAGAATTGATCCTAGGTCAGGGGATTCGAAATTTTGAGTTGATTTTTGCATGAAATCTTTCCATTTTTTAAGGATATCATGATCGTTGTATACCCACTCAATTAGGGTTTGTAAACCACCATAAATAGTGATCAAACTCTTGAATCATTAAGACTTACATTCAATTTTGGATCTACGCTCTTGTTACTAGAAAATCTCATTAAAAAACAAGCTAGGGTTTGTAGTTGTGTGAAAAGAAAGGGTTCTCTCGATTTTGGTGATTGGGTAAGTCTACCCAGAATCCTTTATGCTTGATTGGTACATCAAATCAACAAAGGTAGTGCACTAGGGTTATAAACCTTCAAAACCACCAAAATCTCTGAGTTCTTGATCCAAAATGAGGTAAATCAAAAACTAGTTTAATATTTGATCAAATACTAAAGCTTGTGTTAGAACGTACAGTTATTGGAGCTTAAATTAATTGTGCTTTAACTTGGTATATTGGCCTTCTAAGAGGCAACCACATTTGTGTTGACTATTACTCTTTAAAGCACATATTTGAGAGGAAAAATCTTAGACTTATTATCTATCACTATAAGCAAAGATTAAATTAACTAGACCTTAATTGAATATCAGCCTACTTGAGAGTCATCTTGCTGAAACCCCTTTTCACTCTTAAGTGAAGGTATCTTTACTGAGACTATAATTGCATATCAGCTTACTTTAGAGGCATCTTGTTGAAATTCTTTTTCACTCTTAAGTGAAGGAATCTTTATTGAAATTATACTTAAATATCCGCCTACTTGAGAGGCATTCATTATGTGAATTAAGTTTCCTATCTGAATTGAATCTATTTATATGAATACACCTTTGCCGAAGTCACCGGAGGTTTGCTTACATTTGTCGAAGCCACCGAGTGTGTCTGATAATGATTGGAGTTCACTGAGTTGAGATCTTATGGGTTTATTAAATTTTCCTGTAATAATGGGTATACTATTAATAAAAATTAAAGTAGCTCGGTTGGAACTTTTGAATAGTGGACTTAGGGCTAGATTGGCCGATCCACTATAAATCTTGTCTTAATGTGTGATTGTTATTTGTTGTTTATTTGTCTACTCTATTTTAGCAATTTGCATGTTTAAAGCATCTTGTTAATTGCACTACTGTATCATCACACATACACGTGGGAGAAAAAAATAAAATGAACTTTAATTTGAAAGGGTAATTAATTGAAAGGGTAGGTTCTAAAAAAAATAGTAATCTTATTCACCCCTCCCCTCTAGGATTCTAATATATTAATCTCAGAATTGCAATGAGTGATCTCAAGGAGATGTTGGCTCCTTCTCTTAGCAACCCCATTTTTCTCAAGAGTATCAGGACAAGCAACCCCATTTTTCTCAAGAGTATCAGGACAAGTAGTTTGATAGACTATACCATGCAGAGTAAGATAAGAGGAAAAGGTATGAAACATATTCTCCACTATTATCGAAATGAAGAACCTTGAGTTTAGTGTCAAATTGGGTTTCAACTAATTTGTGAAACAATTGAAACATTGATAACACCTTAGTCTTTGATTTCAACAAGTAAATCCAAGAAGTGCAGGAGAAATCATCAATAAATGTCACAAAATAATGAAAACCAAACAAGGAGACAACGGGAACAGGTCCCCAGACATCAGAATGGATAAGGGAAAATGGAGAGGAACTGCAACTCATACCCGAGGAATAAGAGGAACGGTGGTGATAAACCAACCCACAAGTTTCACAATGAAAATCAGAAACAGAAGAGCATAATCCTAGAAAGAATTTGCATAACATGGTAAAGGAGATATAACCAAGACGAGAATACCACAGAATAAGCAGATCATGCTGAGAAGTAGAAAATGAAACAAAAAATAAGGGAGAATGTTGAACTAGAATTAAGAGAGATGGAGTTTGTTGATTTGTCAACGCAGTGGATAAACAACCATCCATTAGATACAACCCATGATCATCATGGCCTATACCAATCATCTTCCCCGTCTACAAATCCCGGAAGACACAATAGGAAGGAAAAAAAAAATTAATCACTGCAATTCAAAGCTTTGCTAATATGACTAACAAAAAACTAGGCTCAACTGAAAATTGGGAACAAGAAATACAGAGGACAAGGGCAAGGAAGATATAAGAGAAATGCAACCAATACCAGCTACAAAAGACAATGAGCTATCTGTAATACATGCTTTGTCTTTGCTAAAGCAAACACGACAGGAAGAAAAAAGAGTAGACATACCTATCATATGATGAGAAGCCCCGTAATTAATGATTTAGGAATGATTGGGGAACGAGCTACAAGAGGAGACAAAAGTACAAAAACACACAGAGAATACACCATCAAGCAAAAACTATGCCAAAACTGGAGGCCAAATACAAACCACAAACCAAATCACCACGTAATAAACTGTAGCCAATACCACCAAGAGTCCAAAGCTTCACAATATCAAGGCATAGAAACACACTACGGCAAGCACCAAACAACCCCACAACAACACCAAACACTCTTCTGCCGATCTCAATGAAAACACAACCACAGACCAACACAAGCACAATATCACTGCCTAATACATGACAACATGACAAAACAAGAACAAGGTAGGTTGTACACCTCACGACGCCTTTGAATCACAACAACAGAAAGAAAGCCACAAAGATTGCAAGATACAAGAAAATACACTGCTGGCCACACATTGAAAAACATTGATGGATAATCCCACAACGATGCCACTGCACCGAACCACATAAATGAAAGATATATTGTTGATCACAAGCACATACGAGCATAAAACAAGGCCACCAAGAACACGAACAGTCCAATATGGCTAATAAGGGCTTAAAAACAGTTGCAAGGGCACAACCAGGAATCAAACTTCAAAATAATATCAACATAAGACCAATCGATTAGAAATAAAGCACCCCCACACTGCCAAACCATCACAACCATTTTCCCACCAAGACTATTCATAATCCTAAAGAGATTGAAACCCCAAGCTCCCTAATCTACAGGCCTACACCTACATATGTCCTTCCAACATCTTAGGTGCATCTTTCTTTCCCCATTCAAGCATTCCCAAATAAAATCATGTTGCAGCTTTTTCATTCTCTCAATGACTGACATTGGAGTTAAAAGTAAAATGAATGGTATAAAGGAAGGTTTGCCAAAACACTCTTCACCAAAGTGATCTTGCCACCCTTTGAAAGATACCCCTCCCTTTCCATGATGAAAGGTGCCTCTCCATTTTTTTCATTCACAAGGTCCCATATAGCTTCAGACCTGCAATTCCCTTCAAGCGACAACACCCAAGGTATCAACCACACCACAGGTTTGAAACTTCCCCTACTCCCAATATTTTTCTCTTGTGAAGATTAATCTTTAAACCCAAGGCTGCTTCAAAAAGCAAGATGATGCATCTTAGGTGCTAAAGTTGCACATGAGTGTCAGCAACAACGTAGAACAAGGCACCGTTAGCAAACTAGAGCAGTGGGATAGAGGGACCATTCGATCCCACTCGGAAGCCTTCTAATAGACCATCTATCCACTTCAAATACTAGTCTACTAAGAGCCTTTGTGGCTAGAAAGAATGAACAAAAATAGAGACAGCAAATCATCTTGTCTAAGGCCTCCACTGCTTTTGAAAACAACCCTTTGATGAACCATTAACCAAAATTGAGAAAAAAATTAACCGTAGACACACATATCCAGATCCACCATTTCCTTCCAAAACCCATTTTCTGCCTTAGAAACTCATAAGCTTCCAATTTACACGATCGTACGCCTTTTCCATAACGATTTGACACATGCTTTGTACCCAGACCACCTGTTTGATACTTTTTTTTTTTTGGTAATGTAGAGTAAATTTATTGCCCCTATCGATGCAGATTGGACAGGATCAGTTACTGACAATCCACCTCGGGTTATTGCACTTTTGTGGGTGAAAATCAGGTTATTTCGAGGAGTAAGAAGCAAACAATGGTTGCCAGATCCAAAGCAGAGGCTAAGTTCAGGTCCATAGCACATGGTGTGTGTGAGCTTCTGTGGTTGAAACGATTATTAATGGAGTGGGATGTTTTTGCTCCTCATCCAATGGCCTTTACATTGTGACAATAAGGATGCTATAAGCATTGCACATAACCCAGTACAACATAACAGGACAAAGCTTATGAGGTAGATCACCATTTTATCAAAGAGAAATTGCAATGGGGATGGACTTTAACTCCTTTTGTGAAAATTGGAGACCAACTAGCAAATGTTCTTATGAAGGGATTAAATGGTGTTAGGTTTCATAATGTTGTAAGCAAAGTTGGGAATGAGGGATATCTATTCCCCAATTTAAGGAGCAGTGTAGAAGTGTAAGGGTTTAGATGCAAATATATTATTTTATATGTACTGTATATATACTTTATATGGTATACTATCAAGAAACTATAAATAATATTTTAGTGGTGTAGAGTAAATGACTACATACACGATTTCTCAAGAATTCCTCCTTTTTCCTCCTCTTCTTCTTCTTCTTATTTTTTCTTCTTGTTGCTGCCAAATCTTATAGATTATAACATTCAAGTGACTTCCCCTCCATTCTTTATATAAGAGGCTTCACATATCATGTAAGAACAATACACTTAAATTTTATATAAAAAAAAAATTGAGCTTTTAACTTTTGGTGTTGAGGATTCCACCATTGTAACTTTTGTGTCATTTTTAATTTTTATACTTTAAAACTGCTAAGTCTTAAGTGGTTTTCCTTCAAACTAAACCACCTTCAAGTGCAGACATCTATTGGACAAGGTTACCCAGTGTCATGCCATTTCCGTGCTGCATGAGTCAGCCATACATTGTGCATCATCAATTTCTTACTATATATCACTTGGTTGTCAAATAAAAGGTTGTATCAATCAAATCATGGAATTCTTTGTAAAGAAAGGTCAGTACATTGATACCTGTAGAGAGAGAAGCAATTACATTTTTTAGGGTCATTGACAAAGTCATAGCTATTCATAGATAATTGGGATGAATCAATTCATGGTAACAAATGTGACATAATTTCTACCCAGTTTCACACTATAAGAACTATTGAGGTATCAGACTCCAGCTTAGTTTGATATAAAGAGGATCTCTGGTTATACAAATTAAAGCAACATTGTAGGGGAAAAAAAAGAAGATAATGAAACAATTCTCAGTATCAACAGTCAAGTCCCTTGCAAAAGACTGCCACCAGTTCAGATAATCTTTCATCTCAAAACGATCTTCTATCTAATTATCTATACCCACACTAATCATATCAATCACAAAGTTCAAATAACTATAAACAGATCCCATTGATTCAAAACAAACAAGTTAACTCTAAAGTCTACCAAAACAATAAGAGTTAATGAGAATGAACCCAATAAATGTTCATAATTGTGTCACTTCCTAAGGACTTCCACCGTCTCACCTTTTAATGTTGTCAAAAATTTCCCTACTAGAGTGATATCCCAATGAATCCAGATGGAGTATAATTGGTCCTGACTCATCTTCCTTGTCTGGGAAACAAATAATTACCAAGCTCCAATGTTGACTGATTCATCAAACACCAAAGAGAAGTCAATAACAGAGTTTATAGGCATTCATCTAAGTAAAACAAATTTATCCATAAAAGAATAAAAAAAAAAAAAAGAGAAAAGAAATAGAAAGTGAAAAGGGAAAAAATACAATTCATTAACCTCCAAGAATTATAGGGAGCTTAGTAATGCATCCATTCCATGCAAGGAAATGATTGTTACACCATCTTTTTAACCAACTCTTTCAAAACCCTTATACTTATTTTTTTCATGGATAAACTGATATTCCTACACTTCCAGAAGGAGGTCAGTGTATTTTCTTTTTAATTTTTTGGACCAGACTTTCTTTTGCAGCAAGTAATGACCATGACATAGGCAAGATGGTAGTAAAAAAAATTTCCAAATAGCCTTCCAGCATGAAAGAAATTAATACCTTGTAATGAATAAATTATAAAATATGTCCCACTAGTGATCTTACAACATAGCAATTGTTCGTCACCTCCAAATTTATGATTGGATAATAAAAATAAAATATATAAAACATCATTTCCCAATGGATACATATCTACATTCGCTTATCTTCTTCCTCACTTGTTTCCTTTTCATGGGCAAGGGTCATTGCTTTAGTGCAATGGTAATGACTCGGGCTGCCAGCGTGAAAACGTGGGTTCAAGTCTCGTGGACAGCCACTTTGTGAAAAAAAAAAAAGCCAAAGGTTAGGTCTGTCTCCGGTCCAACCCTCCCAGCACCCCATACTTACGGGACCAGCACTGGGTAAGGACCTTTGTTTCCTTTTCATGGGCATCCGAATTTTAAGTCTCTAAGAAATGCTTTTAAGACTATTAAATTGTCATTCAGTTCTAAAACTTTAAGACTTTGCAAATAACTTGAAGCAACTTACTTTTCATGTATTGGTAAAAGTATATATGCCTTCTGAAAAATATTGACACCTTTCCACCACCTCCTGAACTTGACGAAATATGTATCCTTGTCACTATTCTACAAATTACAACAGGAGAAGTTCTATAAGCATAACTTTCCTGATAATAATTGGAGATAAAATGGTTAGCACTTAGCACAACCATAAGATACCGGACAATGTTATTAGAAACTTATTGAGATGTGTTCTTGCAAGAAGATGCATCTGTTTAAGATTATCAATGGTGAAAAATATATATAACTAATCTATTCATTATTCAATGTCATGTCGTGCTACTCTCGTAACACTGGTAGAAATATATAATGAATCAATTTAATGTCAATTTGGGCTCTTACTCCTGTATGTCTTTGTGTAACTCTTGTATTCCTTTGTTCGGAATAGGAATAACAAGGCATAAAATTTTGGCCCAATCAATGTCTATCTCAGTTCCAAGAAATAGCAACGATGACTTAGCCAAGTTGGTATAAACTTCTTGTGAATTAGAGAGCAACTATACCAACTCTTACCAGCTCAGATACCTAATTGTACCAGTTTTGGTGATGACTAAGTCACAAAAGAACTGAGATTTAGTTCCTTGAAGAAAAACAGCATCACCATATTGTATCCAATAAAAAAAAAGAATAAACAAAGAAAATACCTTGTATGATACAGCTTCCATAACCTTCTTGTAGAAATATGTGTTGAAAAAATGATAATCACCTCTCGGCCTACTTGTTGGAAACACTGGTTTTTGTAGATACCTAGCAAAATGGGTCAGGAAGTTATTACAATGGAAGCTTCACTAACTCTTCATGCATAAAACTTCCACAGGGAAACCCATACAAGAGATATCTTAACTAATGCGAAGTGTGGAACTTCTTTCTATCTCATATGGGAATGAATCCTGTGGGTGTTCCTGTCTGATCACAGAGATCAAATCACTGGTGGCAATTAGACAGGATGAAAAGGGGGTCTAAAGCAGATGGGAGCCTCCTCCCTGGTGCCATCTGCTGGGGTATTTGGAAATAATGGAACAGACAGATCTTCAAAAACAAAGCAAACTCTTGCTTGAATGGGTTTCCATTCCACAGGACTTCAATGAGAGTTATTGGTATTCTCTTTGGGATCTGGGTTGATGATGTTTGAGCTTCGGTCGGGGTTTTGGGAGTTTTCCGTATTAAGAGTAAACTAACTCACTCTCCCAAAACTTAAAGTGCTAGGAGAGACAAATTAATATATTTCAACACCCCCCAGCAGAAACACTGTTCACTTCTGGGAACACACTTGGAGAACTAGGTGCGAGTCAAGTCAACACAACACGTATACACGCACAGAGCACTACATCCGGAAAAATACTTTTACAAGGATTCAAACTTGCAACCTGGCTTAGCTCTTATACCATGTTCACAGTAAACTAACCAACTCTCCCAAAACCTTAAGGTGTTAGGAGAGACAAATTAATATACTTCAACATTCCCATTGCTAATCTCTATTAGGGATCTTTGTTTCTTTAATGATTCACCTCCTTTCTCAGTTTCTTTTTCATTGATTTTCAATCCAAAAAGAGGGGAAATGGGGGGGGAGAAAACACTAATGCAATATGACCTGTAGCATGGAACAGAAAAAGCCAGTTGGAAATGAGCAAAAAAAGAATGAAGGTGAATATTACATCAGAGCTATCTAGATTTTTTTTTTTTTTTCCTTTTTCTGTAACTCCTTTTAAAGCCAGGTATAATTTAGACCCGACAGGCCTTTAACACATGGCAGCTGATGCCAGCCCAAATGGGTCCATGTGTTTTGCCAGATCACCCTCTTTCCATCTGGCACATTTCAGCCAAAGAGCACTCTGCCAGTGGCAAACAGAAAGCAATTTATAACCCTAATTCATTTGGATATTTAAAGAAAACTCAATTGTTGTTATTCACAGTACAAAGTGCAATACCCAGAGTATAAGCTGATGTGAACACTTGTCACTTTATATGTAGCAAATCTAGAATGCCCTCTATCAGATGGACCGACTGGATTTGCCATGTCAGCCTACCACATGGCAAAAGAACCCATCACTGTAGACTTCAAAGCCAACAGAGCCGTAGCCGAATACATTTTTCTTTTTCTCCCTGCATATACCAAGTACACATCTAGTACCTAGTTCACTTATTGGAAAAGGGAGGTCATTTGACAAGAAATGTATGATGAAGAACTCATACTCAGAACTTTCCAAATATTCCATTGACCAGCTCATTTGAATTAAAACAGAAAAAAAATTAGGAAATGAGAGTCGATAACAACAGTAATACGGACTCCCTATTGGATTTGAAATTGTGTTTTCCATATAGTCATTGTAAATTGTGGTCAATAATACCCCTTCACAATACATTTGATGTACAGGGGCTTCAGTTTACTCAATGATAAATTCATTTACCCCACCAAAAAATGATCATAACAATAAAATTAAAAATAAATAAATAAGAGGCACAACTATAGAATCTGAACAATATTCATTAGTACTTACTGAATGTAAAAATTCATAATAGTAGATGACAGAAAGGCTTCAGGAGCAAGGCAATTAATGTCTGAGAAACAAAGTTCAACAGATTCTGGATCAGTTCTGCATCCACAAAGAAGTACACAAGTAGAACAATGTGAATGTCAAAATCTAAATAACTGGTAGCTTAAGGTAATCATATTCTGAATCGTCCCCAAACTACAGACAGGTGTACCTTGATGGATAGTAGATTTTAGCATCCTTCATCCTGAAAAAGGGTTCCACCAGTCAAATAATTGCCAACTACCAACTGGACATTTTAGAAGCTGAGATAGAAAAAAGAAAAATTCAGTATAGAAAGATTTAATTAACCATCCAATTGGTGTGTCTTCTTGTTGTGTTGTCGCTTTAGGAGGACAATCCTCTTCATCCACAAGAACCACAGTCGGGCACTGTTTCATGAGTGTCAGCATGGATTCAGTCAGTACATCAGAGACAACCCCTAGGAAAAGAAATGAAATGAAGACTCCTGGGGACAAAGAATTACAAGCCCAAAGTTGAACTCGAAACTTAAGTGATAAGTAGGTCTTTTAACAAATTAACCAAAAAACACCCAAATAAAATCAACAAAAAACTATATCCGTCAATAATTAAACCAATTTAGAAATGTTTTATTGCTAAAATATCCCTCAATCATTCTAGACTTCTAGATTGGAATCTACCCCCTCCCTAGTCTCATCAATCATTTACAAACAACATACACCAACGGACCTCCTATTGTATATGAATAGTTCATCCATAACCAATGCAAAAAGATACAGACCCAACATGATCCCCAGTGTAAACCAACTATAATTGGCATGGAATCAAGAATGAGCTGATCCCAATCTCAATCACCCGATCTGACTATTTTTCCACTTGTTATCACCACCAATCCACATCGGACAGGACAATCCAGAACGGGCTAGGCTGACCCGATCCAATTTCTCATCAGGATTCCCAATCCCAATCTTTATATCTACAGTACTGGAAATTCGTTTGACTCTCCACAATTGTCAAGCTAGAAACTGCTTTCCCATACATGTCAGGGTCAGTTTACCCACTTTAGACTCCTATTCCAAAACACACCATTAGCTTTCAATGCACATGCGTGAAAAATTTTACAATTTACCCTCAAACCAAACTCCATAAATAGCAAAACAAACCAAATGGCAAATTGTGCTCAAAAAGTTGAAAATTGATAGCAAGAACAAATCAATTTGTGACAACAACTCTGCATTAGATTTTTTTTTTTTTTTTTTTGAGAGAGAGATAAGGATTTTTTTTCTTTTTAATAGGGCAATAGAAACATTGTTCAAGGCAAAACAGAAAAAAAATATATAACATCAGAATTGTGAGTTTAGAAATGGAGTGTCTGGAGTGAGTGGATAATGCCAATCAACATTATGGAGCTTCTTTGGAGCAACTACTTTGTCCCCTTCGGCAAAAGCAGCAAGTCGCTTTGGAAAAGTTGTCTTGTGGTCATTAGAGGAACTTCAGAATCTTTCATGACAGGTTTCTCCTAGCACAGGTTATCATCAAAACAATCATGACAAGGTAACTCATCAGCTACCATAGAGTTTTGTTTTTTTAGGTAAAACTGTTACAGGTAAACTTACCATAGAGATATTCAGGAGCATCTATGCCTAGGCTGTAACAAGAGACCAGTATATTTTGTCTATGGATATTTCTGCCCTTCGACCCCTCTGGATCAAGGAGTGATAAAGCGGAACTTTGACAGAAGCTCGAGGGAAACCCAGGATCATCAGGTATTCGTAGAGCAATTAAGGATCACTCTGGAGAAATTGTTTTTTCTTACTCTAGACCCATGACTAGGTATAAAGTTGAGATCTTGTCTCTCTTATAAGGTCTAAGATATGCTATATCCCTAGAATTTGAAAAATTGGCACAGGAAGGCAATTCTTCATGCATCATTGATTGAATTTTCCAAAACAGATTCCAACCTCTGTAGATACTCACACTTCATCAAAGAGGCTAGTCCCTTGGCTTCTACAATGAACACCTCAATCCAGTGGAGGCCACGAACCAACAAGATTCCCAACTTGTAGGCCAAAAGTGAAGCTACTAGAGCCAAGATGATTAGCAGGTCTGCTCTACCTTCTTAGCTAGCATTGCTCCAGTTTTTGTTTTTCCTTTCTTTCCTTCCTGTTGTACCCTTGGTTGTTAATATTGGTCCTCTTAGGCTATTTTGGCATGGTTCCTTTAGTTTCTAGGTCGGCTTGCCTTCTACAATGAACAGCTCAATCCAGTAGAGGCCACGAACCAACAAGATTGCCAACTTGTAGGCCAAAAGTGGAGCTACTAAAGCCAAGATGATTAACTGGCCTGCTCTACCTTATTAGCTATCATTGCCCCAGTTTTTGTTTTTGTTTCTATTCTTCCTGCTGTACCCTTGGTTGTTAATATTGCTCTTCTGCTATTTTGGCCTCTCTCTTTTTTTCAACAAAGTCACATTATTAATCAAAAAGAATTGGTGTGTATAAAGAAATGAAAAGTCATATTTATAGAAAAATAAATTGAAAGCACATACCTTACTAGTCTTCAAATCAAGTGAAGATTGAACTTCGGAAGCATTCCTCCTAGCCAAGAGTTACAAAGTCAACAAAAAGATTTTCTATACAGGTCAAGCATAAATAAATAAAACAGTGACTATAGCAATATCTTTTTTCTTTTCTTTTCTTTTTTTTATGATTAACTATAGTACTATCAGCCTATATCAGTCATGAGATAAGCTTCGAACTGAAAACATATGTCCAAAATGATAATAGACAGCATAGATGTCATAACTGATTTACTGATTTATGAAACCAGCATTTACATACAAACCAAAGAAGATACTAAAAACGTAAAAAACTCAGGGATGGAGTTATGATGCGGGCAACAATGCAAGACTTGTGTCCATGTAACAGTGTTGCCCACAAGAGAACCAAATTTAAATTTATGTTATGTGGGATTAGTAAAGGTCTTATAAGGAGTAACATTTATTTTAAGTGTCCATGTAATAAGGCTAATAGTGCCAAAAAAATTTGTTCATTTTTTTTAAGTAATCCCGTTCTTGATGTTTAGCCCACTTTTTCAAAGGTCAAAACTTGTCCTTTTGGCTTGATTTGGTGTTCTTAGATAGGTTATTCAGTCACCTTTCTAACGAGACAAAAATTGTACAAATCCAAAGTGATTTAGGAAAGTTATAACCGAATTACTAAGAGGGTGTCTGTAAAAACGGGAATAGGGTTTTTTTAGAAATTCTTAAGTTTTAGTAGTTTTAATTTTTATGAAAGTAAATTTTAGAAAACTTGGATAACAAATTTAGGATTTTTAGCAAGTTTCCAATTTTAGCAAGTTTCTAATTGTTTAAGGTTGTAAGCCTATTTAAAGGCAACATAATCCATTATTATTTTATTTTTTATTATTGTTAATTTTGAAGATGTCAACTTACTAAGTTGGTAAAGTCTGTGGGTATCATAGCACACACCTGGGTTCAAAACCCGTCTCCACCTATAATTACGTATCAAAAAAAAAAAACAACCCTTCCCCCATAATTTGATAGTGAAGAATAAATAAGTTTTTGAAGATTTGGGTGTTCCCAAGGTAAGCTATGGGCCTGGTTTATCTCTCCTCTATGGGTTGATGCCATTAATGATTCCCCTCTTTTTCTTCCATAAGTACAACTGCGAGTTCCCTCTCTCCTTCAAGGTATCTCTTATCTCTCTACTTCTCTATTAGTTTCTTCTTCTCTTTCTTTTCTCCATATTCTTTCTTATCTTCTTCTTTCTTCTTCTTCTTCCTCCACTTCTTAATTCTTAAACCTCCATTAAAGCACCTTCAAGTTTCTAAAATTCCGTGATTTAACCCATCAATTATTGTCATAATTTAATGAAATTTTAACTGTAGAACCCTAGAACATGTCAAAAACAGACATAAAAATTTAGAATTTTCTGTTGCGTCAGAGGGACATCTATCTTCTTTTTTTATGAGAAAAAAAAAAAAAAAAAACTTTCTTAAAAAAGATGACAAAATACAACATACAAAGGACAAGTTGTCGCAAGCAACGGCCCCCAATCCCCTTCCCCAGCGTCCCATCAATGCCCACTTACATTCTTTTTTTCTTTTTTTTAGCATACAATAACTTTATTAAGCAAAACAACAAAGACTATAAGCTAAGGACAAGTAGCATGAGGAATGCACCCAAGCCTAGCCAAACCAAAGAGAAAAACAATGGCTAAATACACTCTGAAACACCTTAACCCCATTCGAACACCATAGCATCCCAATCGAAAATCGACGAATGGAACTGCAACCGCTTAAAAAGAGGGTCAGTAGATGAACAGTGGAAAAGCTTGGATAGCACAACATCTATGATCATGGAGAGGACACCACCTTGCCTTCAAAGATTCTCAGGTTTCGCTCCTCCCATATACACCAACATATAGCAAAAGAAGCAACCCACTAAATCAAAATACCCCAGTTGCCGAAAGCATTTCCAAGCGTGAAAGTCCAACTATTAATAAGGGACTTCACTGAATCTAACTGAACCCAGTAGATCTTCAACCGGACAAGCATAAATGTCCATAATAAGGTAGCAACTGGACAATGAATGAATAAAATGCTCATTTACCCTCAACATAGGAATGCCCCTTGCAATAAAGCGATTGATTGTAGGAGCACGATTTCACCACAATAAACAAAGAAAGAAACTTTGGATGGGACGCCACGATTCCAGATGAATCTAGCAAGGAAAACGATATTGTCTCCTTAAGTCAAAACCAGATAAAAGGACTTTACCAAGAAACCCTTCTCTTCAACCATCCACACCCTTTCATCCTCCAACTCTCTAATCTCTATCCCCAAGCTGAGAAACCTATAAGCACACAAGTAACTGGGCAACATCTCCAACTTCCTAGCCATTAACCTTTCTCTTGAGTTGGATGTTCCTCAAGCAAAAGGACCTAGTGCAGATCATATGATCCTTAACCAATCCATCCTTCAGCTCAGCAATGCAATACATTCTTCAAATCCGTAACGAGGGCCCCTTCCTCAAAACAACTCATATCCTTTGCACCGACTTGCCCAATTTTTTATATCTAACTCTTTTATAGACCTTGAAAAATGGTTTCACGTAGTTATTAAGCACCCCATTATTCCACTCAAGTCACAATGACTAGTAACTGCTACTAGAACCAGCCTCCTTGAAAAATGGTTTCACGTAGTTATTAAGCACCCTATTATTCCACTCAAAACATCCATAGTAGAAATCCTCTCCAAGGTTGATGTCCACGTGAAGAATTGAACCTTAAGAAGCACCACTTTGTACCACACAATTACCCAAGAGCCTTCCTCTAAATGCTCACAAGTCTTCATGGTAAAGTCACCCCTCAAACTGTTGCTCCAAATCCTAGTATTCCCTTTCGCCTAAAAAGTGGTACTCAGTCAATTGGCATCTTGTGATCGAGGGAATCTCCCAATCAAAAAGAGCTCTCCTGAAAATTGGCTGCCACACCACATTTCCTCCTCCAGAGACACATAATTGGTTATACTCGCCCTAGAGTCAACTGCAATATGGAATGCATCTGAGAATTCAAGCTTCAAAGATCTGTCCCCACATCCTCCCAAAAGAATGTAGAACTCTCATTCCCCATACTGTGTATCACTCCACCCTTGAACACCTGAAGGTACTTCAAAATCCCCTTCCACAAACTTCTCCCATATGGCCTCCAAGACCTCCTCGCCTTTTTCCATAGCCCCATAATTGGCAACAACAACTTGACACCATAAGTCATTTTCCTCCCTTCAACCTCCACAACCACTTACAAAGGGCTGCATTCATAACATGTAAACTCTAAAGGGGTGGGGGGGGGG
>JAOXJP010052878.1:0-15951 GCA_025762735.1 Platanus orientalis
GGTCTCCAGGTACATAGTTGATGAAGATGTTTCTTTGCGAGGTGGCATGAAAAGAGGCTCCCGAGTCAATGACCCATGACTTGGACTTGTTCTCCATTGTGAGAACTAGGGCATCCGAATCATAATCACCTGTGACATTTGCGGTCGGGTTTTCAGGCCTGATTCCTGCCCTTAGAGCCTCTAATAGTGAGGCAGACAAAATGGTTAAATTCAGTGCTTCCAACACTCGCTATGAAGCTTGGTCTTCTCCCTTACCTTTTATTTAAGGAGATTCTCTCAGAGCAGTTTGTTTGTTTCCTTGTCTTGGTTCTCTTCTTTCAATGAATATCTTCTAAAAAAAAAGAGACTATGAAATGGATACCCAATACCCAATGGATATCTTCCTTGCCAAAATTACAGTACCCATTTATAGAATTTTAGGCTTCTTAATTTTCAAATTAAAAATATATAAAATTGAAAAATGAGAAGTGCACAAGCACTTTTCATATGTTATTACAAGAAAAGTGTAGGTTCCCAAATAAACAGCCACGCTTACCTGTCGAAGCTGATCTTCTGTCATGTTGAAGTGTAGGTTCCCAATATATAGTTTTCTGGCACCTGCTCCATATGGTCCTGCAAGACCACCTGATCCCCCACTGGAAGCATTTGCATGATTATGGTTCTTTTCAGCCTCAGAAGGTTTAACCACAATAGGTTGACCAAGAAGTAGATGACCTGAGAGAGCTATTGCCATTGGCACCGACATCGAATCATGAAATTCAACATACCTGCAATACCACCAATATGTGCTCAATAAGATTTTCTTAACACGATAGAAAAATAAGCAAGCAACCCAAAATTGCAGATGAAAAGCAAATAAATAATGAGAAACAAATCCTTAAGCACCAAATTTCTGAAGCTGAGTTTCTTTCAAATGCATCCGATTTTGCCACAAAGACCAGCATACCACCATTGGCACCAACCTCCAGATTCCCTTTAGCCATAAAAGCCTGAGCTCCTCCAACCAAAGAAAAGGCTGGACAGATTTGAAAGTGGCACACTTACCATGGCAAATCCATCATTATCCCATACCATTCCTCCCAAGCATATGGAAGATGAATCAATATGTGTGATATAGACACCCCACTTCTATAACAGAACGCAAATATTTGGAAGGTGCATGCCCCTTATCTAGTTATCCACTCCTCTCACTCATTCTGGCAAATTTCTATACATCCATTTTTTTATGTATTAAATTGAAAACTTTATTAACGAAGAAGAAAGTAGAAAGAGCACAAAGACAAAGAAAAAATTCACAGAGGAAGGGGAAAGAGAAGAAGAAATGAGAATAGGGACAATCCCCAAAAACTACTACATAGTGGAACTGTGGAATCACCCAAATCACACCGTGCATACATGATATCCCTGTGCAGCCCCCTTTTAGCTAGACCATCCGTGATGGAGTAAGCCTCTCTTGGAATCGAGATGTTCAGAGGCGTGGCAAGAGAAAGCGCTTCCATCACTAGAAGGGATAGCCTCCAGAGGCCCTTACTGTCCTTTTTCAACCAGCTGATAACATTAGCTGAGTCTCCTTCCACCAACCAATGGTAATGGATTCCCATAGATAGGACCAATTGCAGTCCAAAAAGTAATGCCTTAATCTCCGCTGTGATGGCATCTCCCATTTTCAATGTGCCTAACTTATTCTCTGTTGTGATGGCGCTTCCTTCACCATACATCCATTTTACAATCCATAGTAGCTAACTTATGATAAAGGTTATATCATATGTCTGAAATTTAACCTTGCTTACTGTTTTCTTAGATTTTTTTTAGTACTTATATACCTTCCTCAGTTTTTTGCTTTGTTGGATTGATATTGCATTTAAAGTAAAAGTAATCTTAAATCATCAAAGAAATAAAAATTAAGAAAGAAAAGAAAAGAAAGAAAGATCTAATAAAAGATACTTCCCTAGAAAACATCCATGTGAAAATATAATTGGAGAACAAGGAAAGCACATACCCAACTCCTTTTGACCGCCTTGAATTCCGGTCCATTATCAGTTTAACGTTCCTCACCTAAAATTAAAAATAAACTTTTCAAAGATGTTTTACACAGATAAAAGGGCAACATGCATAAATTCCAGAATTTACAGTCTGATTCTTGGCATGCTTACCACCTTCAGAATGCAGTTTACAAGATTACCGGACAACTCATGCAATTCAACACTCTCCCAAATAGTAAGTTGAGCCACAAAAAATTCATTAAACTATGCCTCAAGGCAGGAGAGCATTTACTGCAAGAAGAAGCAGCCGTATCTCAATAAAAAGCATTCATATTGTTTTGAGTGGTGTCTCAGGCATCAACAGCATCAACTTATCTGAGACAACAGTAGGGGGTGCAACTTGAATCAGTCTCAACCCGAACCCAAACAACCCAACCCAATATTTTTGTTGGGTTGAGCTTGGTTTACATCTTGAGTTGCGCTCGGGTTGGAAAACATAACCTGATTTCAAATTGGGATGGGCTCACGTTAAAGTCTAGCAACATGAACCCACTAAGTGTGCATACTTTAAGGTGTTCACATATATGTTATTCATCAAACAAGAAGTGTTCACATATATTCAAATAAAGAAGAATATAAGAATCTGGAATGATGGTGGTAAAGTCTTCCATTTAATGAAAAAGGTTGGGCATTCAATTCTCACAAACCTCACTTAAATTAACAAAATTTGGAAGAACATTCCAACTTGACATGGGTCATGCCTCACTTTTAACATCTCGAGTTAGCCATTAGGTTCGGGTAAAATGTTTATTTCTCGGATTGGGCTGAGTTTGACCCCAGCCCTGTTCAAGTTGCACCCTACACTAGAGAAGCAATGAACAATTTCAAATGACACAATGCACAACTAAGATAAGTTGCAGTCTGACAATATGTAAAGTAGCATACCTGTGTACATGAGACATGATATATAAACAATGCAGCAAAAACCCAACAAATACAAATTCAATCATCTGGATGTCCTAATGAAAAATATGAACAAAAGCATTATACTGCTAACCTTGCCCGCATTAGAGAAAAACTCAAACACATCTCTCTCAGTCGCTTTCAAAGGCATCTGTCATCACAACATTTACCACAAGCAAATGAAATTAGCCAATACAAAAATTTTATGAAATAAAGCAAACAAGGGAGAAGGTGAAAACCCCATGCCTGATCATCCTTTAGAAAAAATAAACAAAGAACGTGTACCTGTTGAGCAAAAACAGTCCTCTGCTCCCTTTCTGGATCAGGTTCAGGCTCCACTTCTTTCTTTTCTTTAACTCTCCTGCAGGAAAAAAGACTTTCAACTAAATGAGTAATAATCTCAAAATCAACGAATTGACCCTTTCAATAAAGAGAAACGACAAGATCCTCTATTATAGAATTTGAGCATTTGTTGATTGCAGTGATACTACATTAGTAGTTGGTCTCTGAGGTGGTCCTTTAAGGTTAACTCATCTAATCAGGGAGATCCGGTCCTCAGCATCTTTAGGGGGCATCTTGTTTCATCGAATGCCTAGGTTGGCAGAGTCAAGATGATTTAGTAAAGCAGGGGGTGACTCGGACATCTATGTATACTGGGACATTGTATTGTGTGAAGACATCACTTTTTGTTAATTAACTTGTACTTTTCCTCTTTGGATTCATCTACAGCCAGCAAGTGTTTCCAGCACTAAAATCTTTTTATGCCTATTTATAACTGTAAGTATGCAAAGACAGGTGCAAGTTACAAATCAAAGGTGATATGGGAGCCGGTTATTGAAAAGATATCATCCAGAATTGATTCCCAGAAAGCCCCCTACTGTCAAAAGGTAGGAGATTGACATTGGTTAAGGCAACCCTGGCTGTCATGCCAAACTATTTCTTCTCTTTGTTCACAATTCCAGCATCGGTGGCTAATAGAATGGAAGCTATGTTTAGAAGGTTTCTTTGGCATGATGGGCCAAATCATTACAGGTATCATTTGGTGGATTGGAATATTTGTTGTAAGCCTTTAATCAATGGGGGTCTAGGCATCAGGAGGATTCAAATCCATAATAAGGCTTTACAAGCTAAATGGCTCTGGAGATTTTGGGTGGAAAGAGACAGCCTATGGCATAAGGTTGTGGTGGCTAGATTTGATGAGAGATCTTGTTCGAAATACAGAGAAGTTAGAGGGAGACATGAATGTGGGGTTTGGAAATCCATAATCTCAAGGAAGGAGGCATGTTGGAAGTGTATTAGATTTTATATAGGTTCGGGAGAAAATGTTAGATTTTGGAAGGATTGGCGGGTCGGGGTGCAAGGAGACATTTTCTAATATTGACCAATTGACATTGGACCCTTAAGCCTCGTTGGCAATGTGTTATGATGACAATAAGAAATTTTGGATTCCTAGATTGAGAAGAGAGCCAAATGATTGGGAATTAGGAGAGATGCTTAACTTATAGGAGATCTCAGGTAATCTTATTCGTAATAATGATAGGTGAGATGTGTGGATTTTGAAGTTGAACCAGAAGAGATGTTTCACATCCAAATCATTCTACATTGAGTGGTCAAATTTCCCAAGGAGCTCGTTTCCCTATAAAGGCATTTGGATCCAGAGCATTCCATCCAAAGTATCGTTCTTTTTGTGGGGAACTGTTTCCTGGATAAAACTCTAACCCTTGATCATTTTCAGAGTAGAGATTGGAACTTGGCCAATAGATGTATTTTATGCATGGAAGAGAGGGAATCAGTAAGTCATCTTTCATTCATTGTTCTACGACTAAAGAGGTGTGCTATTTTTTCCTTACTCATCTACAATTACAAATTACATGGGTTTTTCCAAGGCTCTTTAATGAGCAGATTTCAGGTTGGTGGATGAGTGGTCATGGGAGTTTTTCCCATGACATCTGGCGCACCTTATCAGGGGCTATTTGCTTGAGATTGTGAAGGGAAAGAAATAGCAAGATCTTTGAGGATAAGTTTGTAGTCATGTCGATCTGGTACTCTTTATATATAGTACTCCTTTTGAGTGGGAATCGGTGTGGGTTTCTTTTGGAGAGATGGTATGGCATGCCTTATAGTGTGAGGAATTGTAATTTTCTTTGGGTAGGGAAGTGGCATGTTCTTACTTTATGTCAGCATCACCTTCCCGATGATCCTTTTCTATTGTAATTATAAAACTTTTCGTACTTCACTTATTTTTAATAAATACGGGATATTTGCATATGTATGAAAACGCATGCATCTAAAGTCATGATATATTTAGGTTATTTAATCAAGTTCTACTAGAGTTACGGCATTTAAGAATGTGCATTTACGTGTATAAACATAAATTGTAACCCTAGTAAATTTGATTGCATCATACTAAATGGAAGAGTCAGTTTCCAAAACAAGGCAAGTAATTTCATCCCTCAGAAGGATTCAAATATGTCAGGCAAAATATCTCAGTGAAGGAAAAAGTGTGCAATTGGAAACAAATGACACACACCTCTAACAGGATTTAAATGTTAGTGTTAGGTAAAATGGCTGCCGTGAATGAAAAAAAAAATGTGCAATTAAAAACAAATCACACTCACACATGTATGTACATGTATATAAGAAAAGGCATATGGGAATGCTTACCGCCAACATTTGACTGTTAAAAAAAGTTTAAAAAAAAAACTTAAATAGTCCAAATAGTCATGTATATGCACTAACTTATATAATAATGAGATAGAGAATCAAGAATACACATACCAACAGTCACAAAATGCACATGAATACATGACAATGCATAGAACTAGAACTAGTAAGTAGATTTATTAGCCCCTCATATCCACATCAAATTATTGTGGTATACCAACCCTCATATCGGAAGAACTTTGTAATAGCTCCTCCTAGGCAGGTTTACTTGCACCATTATTATCAGTTTAGTATCAGCCAGTATGAGGAACAGATATATAAACTTAATTGTTTCTCACAAGTTCTTATGGATATGCATGTATTTATGTTATATATATATATATATATATATATTGGTTTCATACTGCTGACTCCTAATGCTCAGTTAGGAGCATTAGTGATATAGAACTCCAAAGGAATGGCCGGCCCTACAATAAGAAGGATGATGGGATAAAGATTGGTTAGAACAAGGGCCGGCTTGATGGGAAATCGTGGTTTATTTAGGGGCTGAAAAGGCTGGAATAAAAGGAACACATGGGGTATGTTTGGGATTTATTTGGACTGGGAATCAATGAGCAAGATAGGGAAAAGATGGGCTGTTCAGGAGCTCGTGTGGCTACCAAAAAATATGGACAGATTGTTCGTTAATAGCAAATGAGTGCATTGATGCAACAATAAAAGCTGGCAAATCATGGATTGTTTGTAAGATTGATATGGAGAAAGCATATGATCATGTGACCTAACTTTTCTTGATTGGGTTCTTCAGCATATGAGATTCGGGATCAGGTGGAGAAATTGGATGAAGATTTTCATATCTTCCCCTAAAGGTTTTTTCAAGAGCAGCAGGGGTCTTAGGCAGGGTGATCCCCCTTTCCCCCTATTTGTTTATTATGCTGGTGGAGATTCTTAGTCGTATGGTCTCTAAAGCGGAATCTGTTGGAATTCTAGAAGGCTTCTAGTCTCCAATTACAGGCCCATCAACCCCCTTCATCCAATTTGCAGATGATTCCTTCCTTATTTCAATTAAAAGCGGACCCGGAGATTATGAAAAATCTACGTTGCATTCTTCTCATTCTTGAAGTGGCAACCAGGCTAAAGGTTAATTTAAGCAAAACCACTTAAAGCATAGTGGGAGATGTTCACAATATTGATGAGCTAGCTGCTATTCTTGGTTGTTCAGTAGTTCCCCCTCTGATAACATATTTTGGTATTCCCCTTGGGGCAAAGGCGTCCTCAAAAACAATTTGGAATCTTTTTATAGAGCGGATGAGGAGGAAAGTCTCAAATTGAAAAGGAAGATATTTGTCAAAGGGAAGTAAGTTTGTGCTTCTGAGAAGTGTCCTTTCCAGCTTACCTATTTATTTTTTCTCTGTTTTTTTTTTTTTTTTGCTCCAGTGTCTATGGTAAATTAGATTAAAAGAATCCAGAGGAACTTCCTTTGGAATGATGATCAAGTGATGAAGAAAATTAAATGGGTAAGTTGGAAATCAATATGTAGACACCTAAGCCAAGGAGGTTTGGGGATTAGGTCTATTTGTCAGATAAACCGAACTCTTCTAAACAAATGGCTATGGAAGTTCGAGGACCACCAAGCTTTATGGAGACGAGTGGTTGCTGCCAAATATGGGAAGGATCATAATGGATGGTGTAGTTAGGATATTATGGGTCCTATGGGGCACGGAGTATGGACAGGTATTCATAAAGGGGCCGGGATTCTCTCCGGATTCTCAAAATTCAAGGTTAACAACGATAAGAGAGTGATATTCTGGCATGACGCGTGGTGCTCCAATGAGCCTCTCTATCGTTTATTTCCTTCTTGTTATAATGTGGCAGGATGCAAATGGTGAACAATGAAGGAACACATAATCAGAACAAGCAAGAGCTTTCTACTCCAGGAGCATTCAATCGTGGAGAAATCTTAATGACTGGGAGGTGGAGGATATGGAGCAGATGATGGAACTCTTAGAGAATTATTGCTTAGGGGGCAGAGAGGGATGATGAGAGGCTGTGGATTGTAAATATAGAGAAAGGTTTCTTTGTGAAGTCTATGTATAAGGCTATATGCCAGCCCCTGTCTTCCAAAATCTCCTTTGCATGTGGGAATTATGGTGGAACTGTGCTCCAACCATTGATAACCTCATTCGCAAAGGTTTTATGATACCGAATAGGTGTTGCATGCGTGTCTCAGCTAGTGTGCCTTTGGATCATCTGTCTATTCATTGTTCGGTCGCGGACGCTTTATGGACTTACATGATGGGTCAATTTTGAGTGCAGTGAGTCCAACCCCAGTCTTTAAAGGGTCTTTTTGATTATTGGATGGCCTAGCCTTTCAAAGGAGGAAGTCAGTTGGAGAAAGAAGTGTGGAAGTTGATCCCAGCAGCTATTTGTCGGTCTATTTGGGAGGAACGTAACAAAAGAACATTTGAAGAGGAATCTCAGCCTTTCCATAAGTTGGTGGACATGATTCTTTCAAAATTGTATGATTGGATATCACCTTCCCTAGGAAGTAGTTGCCCTCCCTTTTGGAGATGGATTTTTTATTGGAACTCTTGTATCCTCTCTTGTACTTAGTTTGTGGCTCCACTCTTGGGAGTAGGAGCATCTCTCATGTTGTTTAGTGAGGCTTTTTTTGCAATTTTTAATAAATATCTTATCTTTCAAAAAAAAAAAAAAAAAAAAAAATGCTCCTGCATTAATCGCCCCATGTTGGAAAAAATTCGCCCACGAACTTGTAGAGGTAGAATCTTTAAATTTTAGGATGTATACGTCACGTTAAAGGTATTTACATTGCACGGCAGAAATATTAAAGGAATCTCAAAGGAGGCAGCCATGTAATCTTTTTTAGGCTTCCAAGCTTCCATGGACAACAAATTATTATCTCCCAATTGATTTTTCCCTCAACTTTATCTTCAAGTAATGAATTAACTTGAGGAGTAATTGATTCTTCAATTGAGGCATCTCGCTTGTCTTCTACCTTGGCTTTTTGAGTGTATTCATGTTGCGCATTCTCTTCGGATGATGGTTTAGGTTCCTTAGAATCCTCCTTAGGAATAGGTACTTCCAAACTTGATGGCTTCTTTGGAATGGGCTATTGTGGTAAGGTTTTAAGACCACACCATTATCCACAACTTTTTAACTTCAAAAGACACATCACCACATTGTAGGTAACACGTCTTTCCGCAACTAATGTTCTCCCTAAGATCATTCCACGACAATCCGATGAAACCTTGCATGCCGCCCAATCTTCGTATCTTCCCATTGAGAACTCAATGCAATATTCATCATTATAGTATCCACAATATGCATGATTCCGCTCATCTTGTTCAATTTCCTCCACTCACTTGGAGCAATCAATTTTTTTTTGCTTTGATCAGTAATTAGAACCCGCAAGAGTTTCCCGGATGGAAGGGAAAACTTGGCTTTAACATCCATCATTCCCGGGACTCAACTAAATAAAACTAGTTGAAAAATTGGAGGCTCTGATACCAAATCTGATGTAGAACTCCAAAGGAATGGGCCTACAATAAGAAGAAGGATGATGAGGATAAAGATTGGTTAGGAGAAAGGGGTGTCTACGACTACACCCTAGAAAGAAGGAGGGCTGTTCTTGGCCGCCAACCACATGAACACACATGATCAATCACTTTTCCATAATCAATAATTCACTGCTTTTTTTGTTGATACCAATGGACTTATATATAGGCATTTATAAGATTTGAAAATAAAATAAAATCTTAGGCTAATAAAACTCCTACAATCTTGGGACCCTTGCCTTATGGACATTCCCCAAACTAAAACTATAAAAAGGTAAGAATCCTATCAAATTAAATTACTAAAAGATACAAGATTTAAAAGAAATAAGGCCTCTAAAATGGGGGCTGACGATTTGCTTTGTGTGGGCCCCCCAAGATCTCAAAATATCTCCAATATCTTGGAGGAATCTTAGAGCTGTCATCTAAGACCAGTGGGTCCCACAATATAACCAAAGATTTTCCAAAGGGTTGGAAACCTTTAGGGTGTCAGCCAGCTCAATTGAGGACCCCTCTTTGACTTTTCACACACTCTTGAAGTCTTCTAACTTGGCTGTACAACAGCTACCTTGTGGACCCCATTCTTGACTTTTAAAAGTCTTAAAATTATGGCTCAAAACTTGTTGATCGTGCAGCCCAGACTACCCACAATGTTTGGCAAACTTTTTCCTTATTGCATAACTCCCTAGACTCTAAATTATTACCCAAAAAAAAAATCCAAAAACAGAAAACTAATCTACCCCTAATAGACTCACACGTAGAGGCTTATCCATGGTCCTCTATTTTCTTTTTCTTTACAAAATATGCTCCAGCATTAATTAGTATACAGGGAAAGTAACTCCAAAAATTTCATGTGTCTCTAGATTAATAAATATATGAAACTCAAGAAACTCAAACAATATAAAAATTTTGGTCCCATGCATACCATGTCAAACCCTACAAACACAAAAAAGGTCTTGGAGTCAGATGGAGAAAATGGATTGTGGGTTGTGTTTCCTTGGGTCATTATTCAGTTCTCATAAATGGCACCTCTAAAGGCTTCTTCCAAGCCAAACGAGGCCTCAGACAAGGTGATCCACTTTCACTGTTCCTTTTCACCATTGTGGCCGACACTTTCAATTGTATGCTAAAAAGGGCCGAAGAGTGGGACCTTGTCAAAGGGTGCAAGGTGACGAACAACAATGTTTCAGTTTCACATCTTCAATTTGCAGACGATACTATCATTTTATGCGAGGCCCGTCGTGAGTACATTAATAACATCATAATTATATTGAAGTGTTTTGAAAGAATTTCATGTTTGAGGGTAAATATGAAAAAGCGTAAAATAGTAGGGTTGAATTTGGCAATTGAAGAGTTGGATGAATACGCTTTGTTGTTGGGGTGCGAAAAAGAATGTTGACCATTAAAATACTTGGGTTTACCTTTGGGAGGAAACCCAAAGTCTTATCATTTTTGGAAAACGGTTCTTGAAAAAATGATAAAGAGGTTGGGTTCATGGAGGAAGAATCATATTTCCCTGGGGGGTAGAATTGCATTGATCAGATCCACCTTGTCTAACCTCCCTACATACTACTTAAGAAATCACAAAAGGATTTTCTATAGGAACTAGAAGATTTTAGAAAAGACCACCTTATCAAATGGGAGACGGTATGTAGGCCGATTGAGTTGGGAGGCCTTGGTTTAGGCAACCTTACAATTTGGAATGATGCTCTCCTAGCAAAATGGTTATGGAGATTTTCTAGAGAATTAGGTAGTTTATGGCATTCGGTGATATCTGCTAAATAGGGCCTCCTTCCAAATGGGTGGAATTCAATTTCTAATAAAAGAGTACTTTTATCTTGTCCTTGGAAGAGTATTAGTAGAATATAGCCAAGTTTCATTTCTAATATTAGATACGATCCAGGCAACGTAGAGAAAATCAAATTCTAGGAGGATGTGTGGTGGGGTGATCCACCTCTAAGCTACAAGTTTCATTGTACATACTCAATACCTACTAAGAAAGGTTCCCCAATCTCCTGCTTCTATTCTGTGTCCTCCCTTGCTTAGAACCTAGCTTGGGATTTAGGCCTTCGTAGAGGGCTTAGAGACTCTGAGTGTGAGGAACCCTCTTCCTTAGCCAGTTTCCTTTCAAACATTTTCATTGACCCTTTAGCTCAAGAATCACATATTTGGTCCCTCTCATCGAATGGTCTTTACAAGCCTTCTTGTTTTCGCAATTTTCTTATTTCCCAATCTATATGTCCTTGTCCTTTGCCGGCTTTCCCCGCCAAGGTAATGTAGAAAATCTCTAGTCTGCCGAGATACAAGGTTCTCTATTGGGAAGTTGCACATCAAAGTGTGAACACTTGTGACATGTTGCAGAGTAGGCGGAAGGGTTGATGTCTCCTTCCTCATGTGTGTCATCTTTGTCTCCAGAATCAGGAAACGGTTAACCATTTATTTATACAATGTTCGATTGCATCTGAACTATGGTATTACCTCCTTAACATCTTTGGTGTTTCTCTAGCCTTTCCACAAGAGATTGCTGACTTTCTATGGCAATGGTCTACCGCTCCTTTTGGTAAGAGGGGTAAGCTACAATGAAAATATATTCCTATTGTCATTATCTGGACAATTTGGGAAGAGTGAAACCAGAGAATCTTTCATGGACAAAAGAGGGAAACTAGATAGTTGATCGATTCTATGCTTATCCGTATGGCGTTATGGGCATATGAGGAAGTCCTATTCCATGGGATCACAATTGATAATCTTATTAGGGATCTGCTTATCATCATCAACACTTCCCCCATAAGGCCAGGAGTATTTCACTTATGGTCCCCCCAAAAGGGTTCGGATTTGATACTAAACTTCGATGAATGTTCCTTGGGAAATCCAGGTCCTTCTAGATTCGGTGGCCTAATTTCGGACTCATCAGGTGCTTGCATACTTGCCTATTCGAGGCCATTGGGAGTGGGAGATATAACATACATGCATAAACTGTGGTTGTACTATTCGGCCTCAGAGTGATTCATGAAAAGGGCGATAACCTTCACATTACTGTGGAAGGAGACTCGGCAATCGTGATCAGTTGGTTGAAGGACACCAAAAAGGACCCATAGAGGCTTTCACATCTATTCAAAGAAGCGGCCTATCTTGCCTCCGCCTTGAGCATCTCATTCGTATGGGTTCTAAGAGAGGCCAACTCAGTGGCAGATGCTTTGGCAAAAAGAGGAGTTCATAGGGATTCTACTTTTACGGAAAATCTGACAGATGTAATCCATGCTTAGTTTAGATGGTATGGGGGTCTCCTTCGTGTCTTGAAGGGATCCTCTTTTCTTCTTTTCTTGCTTTCTTTTTTCTTCTCTCTTGTTCTCTTGCTTCTATTTCTCTTGTATTTGTATCTTTTTCTCATCTATAAAGTTCTCCAAGTTATTCAGCAAAAAAAATACTAACAACGTAAATGTTGAACAACGAAAAAGGGAACATTTGCAGATATAAGAGTGAGAGTGACAAATGGGTGTGGTTTTCAAAAGATCAATAAGTAAAATCAACGGAATAGAGTTCCTGTTATTTCCCTTAGACTCAAGGATCAAAGTCTTACATTCTAAATTTTTAGAACATAATAAAGTAACATCCAAAAATAACAAAGTTCAAGAATCATCTCAGAAGTCCTTTCTAGTATAGAAGTCATCAAAGGCATATTATTGACGATTCCTAGGACAGGCAATGTTTAAGAGGAATAGCTTAACTCAGTCAAGTATAAATAGGATGGGCTATCTCAAGAGACTACCAAAAGAAGCAGCAATGTAGGATAATAGAGAAATCTAGGATCTCACAACTAAAAGGAAAGAACTCTGGTAACATTCCTGAGGGGTTTACAAGAAACATGACTGCAAGTGTGATGAATAGAAGTTCACCTATGGCTATTGTTTGGGTTGAAGAACAGGATTACCCACTATCAAACGTGTCGCTTTGGGTTCTTAGTCAAAAAACCGATGTGAGTCAATTCCTTGGGGTTTCCTTTGAAGGAGTGAAGCACCAAGCGATAGAGCTTTTTATAGCTCTTAAGAGAGAAATAGAGTTCAAGGTCTATTATGAACAATCGCAGGGTCAAGAAGGAGATGAAAATTTTAAAATCCTTGGCTTACATTGGAAAGGGGGGAAGCAATAGGGGAAGGAAGGGACCTTGATCCCATTGTAAAGTTTGATTGTGTTGCTTAGGTCTTGGGTTGTCAATGTTTCCAATGAATTTTTATGTGCTTTCATGGAATGTGAGAGGTTTTGGCAGAGTTGAAATGTCGGCACTAGTTAAGGAAGTGATCAAGACCAGTAATGCTAAAGTGGTTCTCCTACAAGAGACAAAGTTTAAAGGGATGATGGGGTTTGTCTTCCCTCTAGAGGTGCTTCTGGAGGGATTTGGATCGTCT
This sequence comes from Platanus orientalis, assembly GCA_025762735.1. Lineage (NCBI taxonomy): Eukaryota > Viridiplantae > Streptophyta > Magnoliopsida > Proteales > Platanaceae > Platanus > Platanus orientalis. The sequence goes on from JAOXJP010052878.1 coordinate 13,585, forward strand.
AGAACGAAGCTTTGATTGAAGTTATCGATCACAAGGTGGGCTCTTTCTCTATCTCCAACAGAGGGAAAATGAAAGTTCCTCATCAGGACTGGCAAATCTCAGGGGTTTATGGTTCGAAGGAAAATGCTCTCAAGATTACTTTTTTTTTTAGAGTTGGGATTTATTCCCCACTCTTGGACTGGACCTTGATGTGTGGGAGAAGATTTCAATGAGGTGCGAGAGCCGGATGAGCGAAACACAAAAACCAGAATCTCAAAATATATATGCTTCTTTTTTCTGATTTTGTTAATAGTCATACTATTCGGAAGCTTCCCTTAGCAGAGAGTAGGAAACAGTCTGTTGTTGTTCGCTCCAATGCTGAGGCTGAATTTCGTTTGATGGTCCATGGGGTTTGTGAGCTTTTATGGTTACGACTTCCTCTCACTGAGCTTGGCTTTCCTATCACCCCACCTATCTGTCTCTATTGTGATAATATGGTTGCTATTGGCATTGCTGGTATTATTTGCACTCCATTCATTAAGACCGAAGATCAACTTGCCGACGTATTAACAAAAGGTCTTAGTCGAGATGTGTTTTGTTCATTGGTTCGCAAGCTGGGTCTTTCCAATTTCTACCACCCATAGATGCACAACCAGCCTATGATAAGGCTATACCTGCAGGTAATGGGCCTACAAATGAACTAGGACAAGTGTCACTCAGATATAGAACAAATCAGCACTTTTAGAAAGCCAAATCCAATGGCTGATATATGCATGAAAACATAAAAATATAATGAGAGGTTGATAAGAATCAATAAGGCTAAGGACAAGGGCCTTGTGTAGGTCAATATGGTTCAAGTGGAGGCTGTATCAAATAAACATGTTAGAATTAGGCCTACAAAGGGCAACAAAACAGGAAGTTTAGGGGTTTCTGCAGAGACCAAATCAGTCCACTAATGGAGGCTGGGTATTGACCAAAACAGTGACAGATTTGAGGGGTTAACAAAGCAGATTTATAGTTTGAACAGCACGGTTATTTGACAGAAATCAGGCCGAAATTAGGGCAACACAGGGACTGAAATAGAGGCTGGGTTATGGGAAAATAAAGGATAATCAAACAGTGGAGGTAATTAGGGTTAAGTGGGGTTTCTAAGGGATGAGACGAGGTTTGGTTTTGTCCCAAACAGAAAAATTATAAGATCACACGAATTTGTAGAACTCAGAGTCTAAAACAGGTTGAAAATTCAGGGCTTTATATGGGAGAATAAAGAAAAAGATGGAAGAAAGAAGGGCTTTGCAGACTGGTTATCAAGAATGCTTCTTGCTGTTTTCTTGAGGGTTTAAAGGTTTCTTTAATGGATTTTAAACTCAGAAAACAGAAACAGCAAGTAAGAAGAAAAGAAATTGTAAAGGACAACAAGCAAAGAAAGGAGTATAAAGAAAGATAAAAAGAAGAGAGTAAAGACCTGTAATTGTAGAGGTTAACTCACCAATTCAGGGGACCTGGGCCTCCACCTAACTTGCATAAACCCAAGGATTAGTCATGGGAAAACCACTCCTAGCTTTAGAACTCAAGAAAGCAAATACCATTCAAGAAGAAGATGCAGCCGTGAACAGTAGAATTCATAAATTTTTTTCCCACTCAATGATAATTAAAACAAATCATGTGGGTTCTTTTATATCCCTTACAAAACTCTCCTAATCAACTTGTATTCTTTCCCCTAATCTAATCCTCTAAAACACTTCAAATAATTTCAAATTCTAGAAGATAACGTAAACATTATCTCTAAAAGAATCCTAAATCAACTCTAATAAGATAAGATTCTTACCTTTATTACAATCTCAATTCAAATAAAAGAGTCCTAATGACTCTAAACTGCAACACACGACCAAAACCGTTCAGTCAACACACACTTAAACGGGGAACACATGTGGGACCCACCCACATGTCATGTGGGGCCCACATGATGGTCCATATCCACCCATCTTGAGGGGGAGTGTAGAAATATATAAAGACATTATGGGTATTATGGGTATATACATGTATTTTGTGCTATGTACAATACCTAAAGGTATTATTGTCCAATACCAAATATTAATAAAGGGTCGTAGGGGAGAGAAGAAATCATTCTGATCCCTACGTTTTTCTTCCTCTTCTTTCTTCTTTTTCTTCTACTTCTTCTTTTTCTTCCTCTGTTTTCATCTAAATCCTTTTTTTTTTTTTTTTTGAAAGGTAGAGATATCATTTATTGAAATAAAAACCAAGATAAAGAGAACAGTAGTGATGATCACTGTGAAGGTGATGCATTACGGATAAGTAAATCTAGACATAAGATCAATTATCACTCCTCACCCCATACAGATTCCCATTCACCCTCATCAAAGTTAC
>JAOXJP010052889.1:0-15951 GCA_025762735.1 Platanus orientalis
GGATTAGGGGAGGGGCATAAAAGGAAAAAATGAGGGTGAGGGGAGGTTAGAAATTTTATTTGTGCGAGTAGCAACTCTCCATTTTATTATGTTTATGTGAACCACGGTTAAACCATACAAACTAACGGTCAAATCCGATTGACCCTGAACCGCTCACCTTATTGGTTTGATGATTGGCTCAGTTTTCAAAACTATGGTGTCCAATTAGGAGAGGATTTGCAAGGAATCTATATAGTAGAAAGAAAATGGTGCTTTTATTTACACCACACATATTTCTAAACTCCCCTCAGTTAAATTTTTTTTCCTTTTATACCTATTTCCCAACTCCCTCCCTTACTTAAAATACCCCTTCCCTCCCTCTTTCTCAAACCCACCCCTCTCTCTCTGACACCGGTGGCGGCCTCTCCGGTGGCAACCCACCCCCTTCCTCTCTCTCTCTCTCTCCTCTTCCTCTTTCTTTCTCTCATCTCTCTTATTTGACATAAAAGGTTTCACAAGCCCAAGGAGATGAAGTGGGCTCGATTAATCTCTCTTGTTCAAGTTGCTGAAGTTCTTGAACAACTAAGGCATAATGGGTCGAGTTCATGACCCAATGACTAGCCTTAGTCGGGTTAATGTCTTCATTGATCTTAAATGGAAGACTGACAAAGAATTGGGGATTCTGCCAAAGTGGATTGGGATGTTTGGTGAGAAATTCACTGTGAGAATCCGCACCATGAAGGGTTAGAAGTTTGGATGTAATCTAGGCAAACGGGTTTGGATCTAGGTGATGAATATACAAATTTGGGACTGAGGACCACTGAAGACAAAAATCTTTATATCTTAAAACTTCTGCAGTCCATCTCAAGTGAGGGATTATGTGAAGAATGTCAAACTTGATAATCAAATCTTTTACTAAAAGAGAAGATCCAAAGACTTGGTGTTGGATGGTTAGGGTTGGAAAGAGTTGAATGAGAATTGGTTTGCTGATACGGTCAATTTCAAAATGAGCACCATTGGCTGTTCGAAATTGTTGGGAATAGGGTTGCCAATGAGATTGAGGAAGGAGTTTTGGATTTATGATAGAGGCAGCAGTGCCTGTATCAAAAAAGGCAATGGCAGTATAAGGTTTTGAGAATTTAGAAAGACATATGGACATTGGTGCTGCAGGGAATAATTGAGATGAGAAAGAAGCGCCATAAGAGGCAAAAATTCGGTTAATTCCAATAGTTGCATACTGCTCTTCCTCAGAGCTGGAAAGGTTAGAATAATCGCTGTCATCATCAGTGAACTGGATTGCAAACAGTGATTGTGGAGTTTGCTCTTCAGAGAGAGAGTAGACTGATTCAACATCAGAGATTTCTGATATGTCTGTGTGTTGTGCCAATTGCTGGAAGAACTGCTCTTTCTTCTTCTGTTTTGGACATGCCTTTGCATAGTATCCTTTCTTGTTACAAATGTAACATCTTGTGCCGGTTTTACCTCTGAATTTCTTCTTGTAAAGAAATTTCCATTTTTTTTTCTTGAATTTCCTGGGATTGAACTTCTTGGGGAAGTCATACTTCTTGTGGTGCTTTTGCTTCTTCTTTGATACACAAGAGTTCTAATCCTTGCATTTGATGCATAAATCAAGTCTGTCACAAGAATTGCCGAGCTTTTTAGCTATTTCATCAATTGTCGTAAGAACTTCTTTTGGTTACACAATTTTTCCAAGGCCAACAAGGCTATCTAATAGATTTCTCCAAGGGATGCATTCTGGAGATTCATTCCCTTTGTCTCGAGGAGTTTGAGAGCTTCATTGCCAAGGGGCTCTGGGAAAGAGTTTAAGAAAGCTTGCTTGAGATTTGGGTCATCCATTCCTCCTAAAAGATAAAATCTTTTAGACATTCCATTATAGTGTTTTTTCAAATCTTTTTTTTTTGTAAGAACAACATTTCATGCAGAGATATTCTTCTCTTGCCGTAACTATCTGATGTGTTATTGCTCCAAGAAACTCAGTGTGGAGGATGAGAACAAAACTTTCAATGGTAGGAGATCGGAGAACTTGCAACTGGTGGTACTCTCCTAAGTTTATCCACCATTCTCGAAGTCTGCCAATTAGTCGGGATGTAAATTTGACTAATGTGGGATGAAGCTGTGCTTCGGGAATTTGTATTTATGCGTCAATCCAAGCAATCATCTAAAGGAACTGATTTCGCCATTGAGATGGAGGGACGTCATCAATGGAGAATAGTGTTTTAAGATCTGTAGTATCTTGGAAGACACACCTTGGTTGAGTAGTATGTATCAAAGGAGGTGGTTCAATAGGATCTTCAACACGTGGTTCCTCTTGCATAGGTTCATGCATCATCAGATTGAGAGAGAGATCTAAATCTGAGTCCTCGGAAGATTCTGGTTCACAAATTGCATTAATAGTGGGTGAGGGTGGTGCAATTGTGAGGTTCTTGAGGAAGGATGAAATAGGATTGGGGTTGTCTGCAAGGTCTATAGGGAATATGTTAGGTTTAGATGATGCGCCTATAGTTGGGTCTGGTGGGTCAACCACTGGGTTGGGGTTTGGTCTTGGTTTTGGTAGTTCTAGTTTGGATTGTGCATACCGTGGCTTGATAACATGGTGGTATGATTTTGGGAACATATCATACATGTGTTGATTTAAAAGAATTGGTTGCTGGGCCTTCTGGGGTTGATACTCAGGTGTAGATAAAGGTTGTAGGTTCATGGGAAGATTTGGAAGGAATGATTCTAATGGAGGGGCTACATAAATGGGTTGCATGGTGTTTTTGGGTGCCATGAAGGGTGATTCTGCTGCTGGTCTTGGGATGTAGGATGAAGATGCAGATGGTGCTGAAATTGGGTTTGGTGTAGGTGTTGATGATGAACCTTCAAGTGACCTCAGTTGGTTTTGAAGATGTCGTCTCTCTGCTTCCTTGGAAGCAATCTGTTGTGACGCCACTGAGAATTGTTTAACTGTGGTGGCTATGGTGTACAATTCTCTTTCAAGCTTCTGTATCCTCTGTTTAAGTTCTACAATAAGATCTTCTATTGTAGCAAGTTTTCTGTCCATTTTCTGAGACATTTCTTCTCGGCCTTTGAGAATTTTTCTCATTGTTTGGTTCTGGGTTACTACATTCTCTGCTTGCCAATTCAAGGCTGCTTTTGCAAGTCAAACATTCCTGCTTGTTCCATCAACATTCTTAATTGAAGGGGTCTTAATTTTCCATTGGTGCCAGACCCTTTGTTGAGGATGCTCAAAGTCTTCTAAATGTGGGAATTGCTCTTGATACTGAGATGATATTGGCTAGAACATGAAATATTCCACTGGTGATGCGGTTGGAGGGATGTGCATCGGTTTACAAGGTTGAAGGTAAGGCCTCTTAAGTAGAGAGAGTGCCTTCTAGTAATATGGTTGAAGGGTTGGCGGTGGAGGTTTTGGTCTGGAAGAAGGTGGTTGTGAGTCCCAATTATTTGGGGGTAGAGCATCAGGAAGGTCTTGCTTCTTTTTTGGATAAAGCACATTATAATCAAATTTTCCTGAGGGTTCTCCAAGGAGGCCGACTTCAGGGTCTCCTGCTTCATATCTTTCTTGCAGAATTTGCTATTGAGACTTCTTCCCTTTACGCTTCTTGGGATAGAACTTGTGTTCTTCTTCAAGCTCCAATTCTATTTCAATGGAATCTGCTTAACATTCTTCACATGTACAATCAACAACTTGATTTTTTTTTTTTAAAGTTGGTTTAGCATTTGGACTTCCATTGGACTGACTGGTTGAAACATCAACTGGTCCATTGTTGGGAAGGACGACGAAGAAGATGAAGATTCTTCCTGGTTCTTTTCTAGGATGAACCTGGTTTCTATTGAACCGTCCAAACGGAGGGACCCCGTTCGGGCCTGTGGGTCCGAACAAGTTGCCGGGAGAAAAAAGGAACAAAGAAGAAGAGGGGCAAGGAGGGAGAGAGAGAGGGAGGGAGAGAGAGGAGGAGGGTGTGCGGGAGAGAGAAAAAGGAAAAGGGAGAAAAATAGGGGAATGCGGGAGAGAGAGTGGACGAGGGGGTGCTGCAACCACCGAAAAAGGCATTGCAGCTGTCGGAGTGATCGCCGGAGGTGTGGGAGGGAGGGATATTTTAGGTAGCAGAGGGATTAGGAAAGGGGTATAAAAGAAAAAAAGGGGTGAGCGACTTAGAAATTTTAACAATGCAAGTAGCAGCTCCCTAAAGAAAAAAGCTGAAAAAATATTAATCTACAAGGGGCAATGTAGAAATGACGAAAAATAAAGGACACCCGTACAGAAACCCTGAAAGTAAACGCCAGAGGCGACCATGGGGGTTTCACTGTTGCGTTCGAGTCCATAGTCTCGAATCTCTCTGCAACTCGCCACCTTACTCTTCCTTGTCTCCTTCGCTCCAATCTCTGCAACAAACAGTCGCTTTGATTTCGATCAATCATTCGTCATGGTAAACGTTTCTCTTCTTTGCCTTGAAAATTTCTAGTTTTTTACGATGGATTTGGAACTCTCTTTTGATCTCTTAGCTGAAGAACAGTTCGTAATTTCAAATATTCAAGGACCTTAATGGGTTTCTTTTTTTACCCACTGACTCCATTCCATCTGGTCCAAATTTAGGCATCATTGGGAGGAGAGGGGCAAAAATCACGAATTTTTGCTCTAGAATTATACTTTTTGCTGGTGAAGTCTGTGGGGGTTTGTACCCCAGAGCTGGATTCAAAACTCGTCTTCAGCTCTAACAACTAACCACTAACCAGATTTCCTATCCCAGAAAGAAAGAATTAATTGGGTTCGGTTTTGTCATTGGATTGGTAGAGGCCCAGGTCCTTGTATTCTAAAAATGAACTCTTCTTTTTTTTTTTTATAAATTTTTTATAATGAATTTCTGAAAACGAACTCCCGAGCGAGGTAGTGTAGAATGGATGTTTGTTCCCAAGATGAGCCCTTTTGAGTCCTGGTGGTTTGATTAGGAGTGGTGGTGGTATGAAGAGGAAGGTGTTTTGCTGGTTTGATTGGCAACAAAAACTTAATATAAATGTAGGTGTGGATGCTATTGTAGTAGTTTGGTACTGGTTGTTGTCTATTTACACATCTCATATATATTGTCATACAAACGCTGTTGAAAAATTCTGTTTGCCATTATGTACTTTGTTGTGAATTACATAATATGCGTAATATGTGTGGATTGCTTGTGATGTTTTCCTATAGTGTTCATGGAGAAACAACTATGGACTATGTCTTAAGAATGTTATTGGTAACATGGGCTATCTTGTACTAGTGTTAGGTGTTGGTGGTCAACAAAAATTCTTTTATTCTGGAACCGACACATGTATGTGTTTTTTCGATTGGGATTATCAAAAGGGGTTTTGGGTTTGGTAATGCCTCTATACCGAGGACTTTTACAACAAACGATATCACCCAAATTGATAGTAGAAAGGAGATTTTAGTGAATCGAAAATATAGAGTATAATGCTGGTTACAAAGATACTTTCGAACAACGAATTGGCCGCTGTTTATCCTCTGAAATAGGAAGATTTCGTTGAATCCGATTCTTCGAACAAGACAGATTATCTGATACTCTTATCTTGAAAGAACTTCATTGAATCTAGTTTCGCGAACAAGTCAAATTAGCTGATGCCCTTTTCTTTGGAAGCGCTTCGTTGAATCTGGTTCTGTGAATAAGTCAGATTAGCCGATGTCCTTCACCCAGAAGAATTCCATTGAATTTGGTTTTGCAATGTAAACGAATCGCCTGAGATAAGGGTTCGAATTACTACAGTACTGAACTACTGCTATGCCTAATCTAACGCTACGACTACTGATAAGATATGTTGTTGATGATGATTGATTGATTATGTTCGCTGCTTCTTTTTTCATTTATAGAGGTCTGTCTATGACGTCATAGTTTCTCTTCCATGTTCATTATTTAACCGTTTTTCAGTTTGAATCGTGGGCTATCTTGCTTGCTGACTGGGTCATGCATTTCTTAGTGTGATATTGGTGGAGCGCTCTATCCACTTCATCTTCTACCCAACGTGACTTATTTCATAACCGCTTGTTGTGCTGTCATTTAACTCCACGTGTCTTCTACTGAATGGTGGATTTCAAAATATGTGCTAACATTAGGCTTTTTTTGTTTGTTAATACATTTATGTTTTATCAACAACTGCTTTGTGAGAAATGGTGGGAATAGAATTTCCTGTATGGGGAACTCTCCTTCCATAAAGTGTTTTATTATTCTCTCATTCTTCCTGGTATTTGATAAATAACCATTACTAGTTAAATACTTTAATGTGGAATAGTCAGGTGCAATTAATGAAACTTTTCCTGATTGAGAGATATTTGTTACTTTATAAAAGAATGCAAGTAAAGTTGCTCCCTTAATATCTTGATCGAATCAACAAAAGAATGGTGAAGAGTTGAGGGAGAAAGTGTCGGGAGTGAGAAATGTTAAGAATATATGTGTTGTTCTTTTTGTATCAGTGATGAAATTATATTTAAATGGGGAGTAGACAACCTGCCAGAAGATGGTCAGGCAATAGAGTTCCCTAAGTACAAGGAAATTTTCAAGGCTGGATGTGGTGAACAAGCATAGTTCTAAAACTCGGCCGATCCGGGTTTGGATCGGCCGGATCAGATGGGCCCGATCCCGAATCCTGGGTCGGATTGGGTTTAGTAGTGGATCGGCCCTGAATCGGCGGATCGGATCGGGATCGGTAAGCCAGATCGGTTGGATCAGCTCTGGATCGGAGTCGGATTGGTCCGGATTGGGCGATCCGGATCGAGATCAGCCGATCTGAGCCAGATTTTAAAAAAATTTCCTATAATCTTGGATCGTCCATTCCATGTTGGATCGGATCGGGATCGACCCTATCTGATCCCGCTTCTGATCTCGATATTTTGATCCATGTGAACAAGTCAGCCAACTCATTGCACTTCTATGGGAGGCAAGTCTGAATGCTTCTACAATTTGAATACCACATTGAGTTATGAGCTGCTTCCAGGGTCATCTTGCTCCATGTCAAAGATTTGAACTTCGGTATCAGGCGAATCAGTCAACTATGATAAGCCTTAAGAATCCAATCAATTTCAAATGTCATTTTATGCGGTCACTTTACTCATATCAGTTCAGGGGAAACTTTAATTTTTTTTCCAAGTAAGGAATACAGATTCCTTTGATCATTGAGAATTTTTTTGACCCGGTCTTTTCTGTAGGTTTTGATTATATCTTTCTTCTTCTTCTTTTCTTTTTAATTGACCATAGACCTCAGTTTGAACGCAACTGGTGGATAAAGGCTAGGCTCCTATCATTTGGAATTTCTTATGCCAAAATATCTTGCTCTCTAATCTAGACTCGTAATGATGATGTGTGAGAGGGAGTGGCACCCATATTTTTTCTTCATTGCCCATGTTACTCAAGTGAATCATGGCAAAGAAGGAATCCACCATTGAATTCCACAATATGATGGTAGGGTCAAAGTGACATCAATGAACTGGGCTTCCATTTAGCACATATAATAGAGGCCATTATAATTGGCTTTTGATGATAATCAGAGATCGAGATGAAGAAGTCCACACTGTGTAGTTATATCCAGACCATTAGGTGATTGCTCAGTGTCTGGGATTCATAAGCAGTCCTACACAGAATTGGTAATAGATACATCATAATTCTATCTGTCTGAATCCAATCATTCGGTGAGATTATAGTCTTTGAATGTGTTTTGCAAATTCTATCACCATTCTAGGCAAAGTTTGGAGTATCAAAGGTAAAAAAGTGATGCACTGATGACTACTCTCAGTGAATATTGATGTCTATAGAGGGTCAATTTCTTGGAGTGTCGCATGATGATAGTTTTCTGTGCATACCCTGTTCCTCGCTGTTCCAGAACCCATAAATCTTTCAATTTCTGGCACTGGTCAAATGTGTGTAGGGCCTACATTCAAGAGGTTTTACGTGGATCCTTCTCTTAGTTGTGATTTTCTTCTAGGTCACTGTCTTGCTTATTCATGAACCAAGATTGCATTTCCTGGCCCTGCTCATTTTTGTTTCCAATTTTATTTCTGTTCAACAACTCATTCAGTACCTAAATAGCCTTGATTTAGCAACGTCATGGATATGAGTGTCCTTTTGTTAAAAAAGGTTGAACATCTTTCACACAATTGCATCAGATTTTTTTATTGTGTGACCAGTTGAAAAAGGTATACCGAGCCCTATGGCCTGACAACAAACTACAGCACTTCTGGCAACTATATATGTTTTTTGTTGGAACTTAACTGGAGGTTCAGTGAATTTCTCATAGCTGTTTTTAGGGAGCATCTTGGGTCCGACCATCTAACGGGAGTAGTTCTCCAAATTAAATCTGATGTTATCATTGTAAGTTCTGTATTTGGGTAATCTAGTGAAGGTGAACCCCTATACAGGAGCCTTTATCACAAGGTCTTCAGTGTAGCTGACCTGATTGCCCATGAATTCAAAAATTGAGCAGTCCACCTTTTTTTTTTAATTTTAATGATCTATAGATACTTAGTCTGTAGTTCTTAATTTGATTTAGTTTGGTCATTTACTAAGAGATTGTCCTTTCTTGTCTTATACAGGCTAACAGGCACACTATTATTCTGATGCAGACATCTCATAACAGAGCAACTAGAACCTTTATGGATTATGAATCAATAAGTCAAGCTATGGATGGTATTACAAACTATTTCTCTAACAATATTCATGTTTATATTGCTTAAGAAGTACATATAGTCCATATGAATATGGATCTTTTGAACTTATAAATGATTAGATGATACTGGGAATCACTCATTTTCTATGGGTGATTGCTGTCACTGTTATTATTTTTTTATAAGTTGAGGCCGGATATAGTTGATTTTGAGCCAAAATATACGATGTTCTCATGGGTCCCAACACTATAGATTCCACAACACACTGTTTTAGTTGTGGTAACATAAACAATACAGTTTCTGTTGCTATGTCAAGACCTCCACCACTGGATCCATCAATGGTGTCGGAATCCATGATACTCTTAATGAGTCATGAGTTGTTTAATGCCTCCAATTATTTAGATTCTTGCTGTTGTGTTCCTTGGCAATTAAATGCTCAAGATCTAGGTATAAAATATTCTCTGCATGGTTGTGAGAGTTCTGCTAAAGCATTCCCAACATATATGCTTCATTCAATAGTGGTGATAGAATGGCTAATTGATGGTTTTTTGTAGTTTGTAACTTCAAATGATGGCTAGAAACCATTTATTCTGATAGACTCCCTTTAGATTTGAGAACATATGGCTAGCCATCCCAAATTTGGTGAGTTGGTGAATTCTTAGTAGTCTTTTGTTCACTTTTATGGCAAGGTCAGCTGTGTGCTCTGCAAGAAGCTTGAAGCACTTATGGACATTAAATAAAAAATGGAATAAGTAGGTACTTTCAGCTGAGAAAATAAATGCTCTATTTATTGGAGATTGTGCCATATATAAAAAGAATTGGCACAATCTCCAGTGCAAATTATAAAAACATTGTGCCTATATATATATACCACATAGCTCCAATGGAGGAGATAGGTTGGCATAAAAATCAAGGGTCAAATGGTCTAAAGTTGGTTACAAGAACACTAAAATTTTCCATGAGCTTGCCTACTCTAGAAGAAGAGCAAATACAATATCAAGACTGAAGGTTGGCAATGGTTATAATAAGGAGGATAGGATTCATGGGAAGTTAGTAAATTGCAATTTGGGAAATTTATTCCAAACACTGTGATACGGGAGCATACCATGTCAAGAAGAAGAAGCTAGAGGACCATGGATAGCCTTGCGTGTGGTCCAATAGAATAGATTTTAATTTTCTGTTTTAGGGTTTTTTTCTGTAATTTTCTTAAGTTTAGGGGGGGGGGTGTCCTTCTAATAAGGTAAAGTTGCCAAAAGCTTAGGGAGTCTTAGAAGTATATGACAGTTTTTTGGGATCCTTTTATTCATGAAAAATCAAATTGAAAGGGGCGTATAAGTTGGTGCTCGTGCAGCTCAGTTTTAGAAGTCCTTAAAGCAGTTTGAAAAGTCAATGTTGGACCTATGTATGAGTTGGAAGATCTCTCCAGAATTTCCTAAATTTTGGAAATCTTAGAGAATCAGGTGGGGCCCAAATTGATATGGTCGACAACTCCTATACTCCCTAAGATTTTGGAGAATTTTTGGGAGATTTTTTTTTGGGTGGGACTACAATGCCAAATCGTTACCTTTATTTGTGTCAAGCTTAAGAGCCTTTCTGAAGTCAAAGGTGGGGACCATGTTGCCTAGTAGACATGCCTAAAGAGCTTAGGGTTTTTAGGATTCTCTTATCATCTTTTTAGAAGTTATTTTGTTTAGAAAAGTTTGTTTAAAGATTGAGTGCTAGGATATAGGAATTCTATTGAGATTAGGAGTCTTTTATTTCAATTATGTATGGCCTATTTATAGGCTAACAATATCAATTAAAAGGACAGTTTTTGAAGGATGAAAAAAAAAAAGATGTGATCATGTAGACTGGGGGTAGTATCACAAAGGTCTCCTCTCATTTACCCTTATGTGAGATGAGTTCTTCATTCATTCCTCTCTTCTTCTCATCTTTCTTTCTTATCTTCACTCCTAACGAGTAAGTGGTCTCCCTCTACTCTATCTATCCCTCTCTTCTCCTTGTCCTCTCTCTCATATTCTCTTCTCTATATCTTTTTCCTCTTATTTCCCCATAAATCTGTCCCAATTTCAACCCCAAAATGGGCCTTATTTCAGTCTAGAGTGGATCACTTTTCTATTCAACAGAAATCAGCCTCCTCTTGCCTTTCTTTATTCCCTATTTGCTGTCCCATAAACTCCCTTCTGTCAGCCCAAATATATCTACGTGTGATCCTTTAATTCAACTCTCCTTTAGCTTTAAAATCAGTCCCCACGTGTGTCGTGCCCCAAAACCCATACCTGTAAGGCTACAAATTTTGGCACGTGACATTAATCATTTTGTATCAATGTCAATCAAATTGCTTATATATTTCATACATACACATTGGAATTGCATAATTCAACCATAACCATTCCATTAAATTTAAAATTCATAAACCATAATTCATAAATGAAATTCATAGTCTAACATAATCCTAAAAATAATAAACCATCTCCATAACCTAAAGATGAAACTAACTTATATGTTATAACATCTCTTCAAATAAAATTGAAATAATTGAATTGAAATATGTCTCTAAACAAATTGAAATAAAATAACATAATGACTGAAAATAACTAAATTAAATCTCCATAATCGCTCTTCTTTTTGGAATCCAGGCTACTCATCTACCTTATCATCCTTATCATCTGAAAACAACGGTGTCAACTTTGTAAACGTGACTGATTTTGGAAATAAACAAGAACACTACTTAACATGCTAAAACAATTGGGTTAGTGAGTACGAATATTTTCATAATCAAAACAAAACGAAGCATGAGTTCAAAACAATTACTTTACATACCAAAATAATGCTTCTAATTTAAGATAGAACAAATAACATATCAGAATGAAGATCAAGATGCATAACTAAGCAAAAACTTAATGAGAACTGAAATATTGAGTTGAACAAATATCTAAAACTAAACTAAACGGAACAAGACACTGAAACATATATATACATATATGAGACCTGCTGAAACAAATATTTGAATCCCCCACACGTGTTGCAAGCTAGATAATAGATACTTGGATTATATACCGGAAATTCAACACACATGATGTGTTGCTAGATAACAAGTTACATAACAGAACAAACCTATCTACAATCTAATGGTAGGATACCACTATCTTATGCCTAGTGGTAAGCATCACAAACATTTTCAATTAATGTGACTCGACGAAGAGGGTACCTGATCGCATCTATTTAAACCCGATGAGAGGTTCTATCAAAATTGCCTCTTTGATGGCAAAGGGGTCTCATGTCATAGCTAAACATATATTTTCATCAAAACAGGTACATATGCTAACAGATATCAAAGCAGAACAAAGCTAACAATCTTTAATAATTTTTAAACAATGCATATGTTTGAAACAAAATATAAAACAAGAATCTGATCCACCTAAGCACATAGTTCTACGAATTGTCATAATAAGGAACTTTAAAATCAAGCTTTAAAAACAAGTTTACTAAAATCCTTTGAAAACTCTTTTAAAAACATGAGATTCTTTTAAAACAATTTAAAAACTTATTAGAACAATCATTTCTTTTGATAAAAAAAGATTTAAAATCATCTAAGAACCTATACGGATTAAAACCCAAAGATAAAACATGAACTTGCTTTAAAACAAATTTTTTTTTTTTTTTTTCAAAAACATGTAAAAGAACCTAAATAAATCGAAAACATCAAGTTTCTTTACAAAACCAGTGAACAAAATGAATCTAAGAACTTATATCAAAGCCAAACGAAATCAAACGTTCAAGCAGTTGCAAAACAGATTTCTACATTTTCGAAACCATGTTTTTAAGAACCTAATCAAACAAAAACCTTCATAGATCTTGGCAAAACTGAATAAGAACAATTCGAAGATCCTAAGAACAATCAAAATGATGTAGAAGTATCCAAGTTTATTTACCCTTTGATCGAAAAACGAAGTCCTAGCACAAGCCTTACGTTATTCTTAAAAAATCCCTAAAACTTGAAACCCTATCTTACTCTTTGATTCTTCTTCTCCCTTGTCTCTTATGTTTTTGTGTCAAACTAAGTTGAAAATCACTCTTATATAGACCCTAGAGGTTTTTGGGTCCAAATAGGAAACCCCCAAGGCAAAAGACTCAAAAAATTGAGTTTCTAAAAACCAAACCGAACGTATTCCGCACATTCCAATTGATCGAGGGTCCTCCCAATCGATCAGGCTGGCACCCTTCCAAAAACTTTTTTTTTTCCTGCTTGACCTTTGCACACTCAAACTCTCATAATTTTCTCGTTCGGGGTCCGTTTCACTCGCCATTTGTTTTGCTGGACTTTAGATTTTCGTGCTTTTCCAATGACATAAAGTTTGCCAATAGATTTTTTCTACATTATCGTTGGTGTGTTCTAAACTTGTGCCAATTTACAGATCAATATATATGTGTTTAAATGGTTCTAAGTGTGTGTGAAATATGTGCGATTATGTGCGGGTTGTTACAACGTGTCCCTAGAATAACCCACATTTTAGTCCTAACTTTCTGCTATTTTATTCACTATATTGAAACCTAAAGTAGTCCCACGTGACAACCCCTTTCTCTTCTAATTTACCATAGCAAGTCAAACCTTCTTTGGATTGTTATGCTACATCAAATTGGTATCAGAGCCAGGTTTTGCAGGTAGTTTTACTTAGTTGTAGTCCCAGAAAATCATTTGGAGATGGTTGAGGTTAGGACCAAATTCGAATTCCCATCTGGGAATTTGTTTAGGGTTCTACTAAGTGACAAATACGAGTAGAGTTTGATTTATAGAGGCATGATCAAGAAGATCCTATTAGTGGAGGAAGATTTGAATCTTTGTTGGCAACAAGGAGAATTGTTTGTTCTTCCATTTGGACGTGGACTTTAAAAGGATGGTGTTACATACAAAATCATTCCAGTGAAGACGTTTGTTTGGAAAGCCATGGGTGGAGCAATGACGTGCTAGTTATGACCAAGAGATATGTGTCCTCCAATTTATCAATCTTGGTATTTGCTATCAAATACAAATGCTCCCACAACGACTTTTCCAACAAAAACAACTAGAATTGAAGGATGAAAATCTACTTAAAGGAAGATCTTTCAAAAAAACAATCAAGTCTGGAGGAATTTGCTCTTCGAGATGGACCACCAGTTGATGACAAGATTGAAGACAAAGTTGAGAACAAGGGGGAATATATGGAAGACATCAATTTGCAGTCCAAGATCAAGCTTGCTTCAAGAAGAACCTATGTTGCATTCTTTTATTATTAATTCAAAGTTACTGCTCCCACAAATTGAAAACCCTAAACTTGAAGTATACATCTGCGAATTTGAGCCTTTTACCGCTTTAAGTTTTTTTGTTTTTTTTATGAAGAAAATTTTTAGTAAATAAAGGGATAAGAAATCCCAAAAGAATCAAACAAAAAGAGAAGAGAGCCAAGAAGGAGAGGAACAAAGACAAAGGGCCATCCCCCCAGCTAAAAACCCCTCTACAACAACATGGGATTCCCAATCACCCCGTTCCAATCCCTGACAAGGTCCCCCGCCCTTAGATCCCCACATCCTTTACATAGAGGGGTCCAAGAAGCAATCTTCTTGTGAGCTCTCTTGTACACCTGGAAGGACAGTTTAGCATGGCCTTCAAAAACCTTTTTATTCCGCTCCAGCCAAATAGACCAACAGACCGCCGCTGGAACAAGACACCAAATACTGTTACCCCTAGTCAAAAATGTCTTTCCCCTCCAAGCTACCAAGAGGGAACTTAGGTCTGGCGGGGTGACCCATCGAACACCAAAGCCTCTGATGATGGCATACCAAATCTCCTAAGAAAAAGGGCAGTGTAAGAGAATATGAGACAAATTCCTCATCTTGCTTGCATAGGCTACAAAAGTTTGTTAGGAATTAGGATGAGACTCTTTCTTCGAAGGATATCAATCGTAGAAATCTTCCCCAAAGAAGTTACCCACATAAAAAACTGAATCTTTGATGCCACTGGGGAGTACCATATATCCTTCCATGGAATATGTAGGTCAACCGTATTCTCAAAAAAGCAACAACTCGATCTCACGTTATAATTACCATCGCATTATAATTTACTGCTATAAGTTGTTGGTCGAACTTTTTCATACTCGGAGAGTATGATGCGGGAGCATACCATGTCAAAAAAAAGAAACTAGAAGACCATGGATAGCCTCTCTGTGTGGTCTAGTAGAATGGATTTTAATTTTCTATTTTATGGGTTTTTCGGTAATTTTTTTGAAGTTTAGGGGGATAAGGTAAAGTTACCAAAAGCCTAGGAGTCTTAGAAGTAGACTACAATTTTTTGGGAGCCTTTTATTCATGAAAATTCAAATTGAAAGGGGCCTAGAAGTTGCTGCTCATGCAGCTCAGTTTTAGGAGTCTTTAGAGCAGTTTGAAAAGTCAATGTGGGACCTATGTATGAGTTGGAAGATCTCTCAAGAATTTCCCGAATTTTGAAAATTTTAGAGAGTCATGTGGGGCCCAAATTGATGTGGTCGACAACCTGATGCAGGATAAGGGAGAAGATACCAAAAATTGATATAGAGTAACTCCAAAGCCCTCAAATAATGGTTAGATTTAAAGTGCGGAAGCAAAAGTTTTCAAGATTTGAATTTAACACTCAAGTAGCCTCAAAATAAGAGAAAATTGATAATAGAATAGCAGAAATAGAGTTTAGGAGAATATAGAATGAAAAGAAGAAGAAAGGAAGGAAAAAGACCCAAAAGGGGTATTGTTGTAATTATGGACAGAAAGTCCGAAAATTACCAAAATGCCCTTCTAATGCGTCAAAAAATTTTAAAATTTTTATGGTTGTTTCTGATGTGTGACAGGGTTCTACAGTTAAAATTTCATGAAATTCCGATAAGATTTGATATGTCAAATCAAAGAATTTAAAAAAAGGTGAAGGTGCTTTAATTGAGGTTTCAAGAGAAGAAGAAGAAGAAGAAAGAAGAAGAATTTGACAGAAATAATGAGAAGAGAATAGTATAAAAAGAAAGATAAAGTTAAAAGGAAACTAATAGAGAAAGAAAATGAATACAGATTTACCTTGGAGGAAAAAAGGGAGCTTGTGCTATACTAATGGAAGAAGATGAGAGAGGGGAGCCATGAATGGCATCAACCCTTGGAGAAGAAGAACACAGCCACACCTTGGGAATACCCAAATCTTCAAACAATTCTTTATTCTTCACTACTAAACTTTGGGGGAAGGGTTGCCTTTAAATAGGCTTACAACTTTAAGAAATTGGAAACTTGCCAAAATTAGAAACTTCCTAAAA
>JAOXJP010052900.1:0-15951 GCA_025762735.1 Platanus orientalis
AGCCAACTCATTTTGGCACCTAGGAACATGCACAAGAGTAACAGACAAAGAGACCACCAACTCCCGAATCTCGTACAAGATGGGCAAAAGCCGCCAAGAACCAAACCCAAGACCCATGCCCCATCTAATAACCACCTCCGAATCACCTTCCACCATAAAATCCATGCATAGAAAGCTGATTCAATTTATAGAGGCCCATAAGAAGACTCATAGCCTCAACTGAAGAGGAGTCATAAAAATCAAGAGGACCACAAATAACACGAATAACCTTACTCGAATGGTCCCTAAGGACACACCCAAAACCAGCAAGCCTAGGGTTACCCTTCGATGCACCGTCAAAGTTAAGCTTAAAATACCCTCTAGAGGAGGAATCCAATTTGTCGAAGCCCTCCTCATCCTCGAAATAGACCAAGAAAGAGCCGAAGACCAATCAGACAAAAAGAGGGAAAGAGGAGTCCTGTGGAACTCCTTTGTCAACAATAGAGTCAATCACCTCATAAGGAGAACAGGACTTGCCCTAGAAAAGTCTAAGGTTCCTTTCCTTCCGAATCCCCCACAAGACACCATGCATTAAACAATCCTAAAAAATCTTGCCATGAATTCCTTACCCACCGCTAAACCATTGCCACACAAACTCCTTAAGAGAATAAGGTCAAATTCGCGTCATTCCCAAGTTGGAAAAGAAATGATTCCAAACTACGTTAGCAAACCTGCAATGGAGGAAGATATGAATTGGATATTCATTCACACATTTGCACAAGATACACCAGCTTAGGGAGAGAGCCATAAAATGTTGCCGTCTTTGGAGAACATCCATGGTATTAATGCGATTGAGCACAACTGTCCAAACAAAAGCCTTTACCCTATGGGGAACTAGAGGATTTCACACCTCTTATAAAGAAAGTTACAATCAAGGTTTTAGGAGGGGGTCAAGGCCTGAACAAATGATTTACAAGAAAATAAACCAAAGGACTCCAGAATCCAATTCCTTTTGTCCGAGAATAAAGAAGAGATGAAAACACCTTCCAAACTAAAGATCAAAGGGCCAAAGATATCAACCTCCCAATCATAGAGGTCCCTAGAGAAAGAGAGATTTCAAACATGATCAACTAAAAAAGGAGAAAGAACATCAGTAATAAAAGCATCCTTCTAATTATAAAGGCGGAAGAGCCTAACATGGGACACAAAGACATTCCAAAAACGAATATTCTTCCCATTTCCAACCACAAAGCTGACATAGGGTAGAAATAAAGGAAAGAGAAGGACTATGTATTTCCAAAGTAAAGACATGGAGTGAGAAACATTTCTCAAGTAGTCCACACCATTAGGTTCCATCCCATACTTCAATTGAATAATGGAAAACCACAAGTTGCCATTTTCATTTGAAAACTGCCAAAGCCATTTCGTGAGGAGAGTAGTATTTCTTTCCTTAAGAAACCCTATCCCCAAACCCCCATAAACCTTAGGCCTACACACATCTTCTCACTTCACTAGATGATCTTTTTCTCTCCATGCTCTAGACCACAAAAATGCCATTTGACATTTCTCCAACATTTAAATCTTCCTAGACATCTTAAAAAACGACATGTAGTACACAAACACATTAGATAACACAGCTTTAATCAAGGTAAGACGACCTCTTAGAGAGATATAAGACTTTTTCCATCCTGCTAACTTTTTGTGAACTCTCTCTCCACCACCAGGTCCCAAAAAGAAAGAGAGCGATGATTACCCCTAGAGGCATCCCCAAATACTTCAGAGGCCAACCAGCCACCTTACACCCAATAGAACTCACATAGGTCGAAAGTGAATCTCCATTAACATCTACACCCGCTAGACAAGACTTTGAGAGATTAACTCTGAGACCAAAAATATACTCATACAGATTTAGAATGGATTGTAAATTTTCCACCTACACCACATCCGCATCTACAAAACAAATGGGATCGTCCACAAATTGAAGGTGAGACACCAAAAGCCCTTCCCCATTGGCCTCAAAACCATTAATAATGTCATTCTCTTCCGCAATCAACATTAAAGTACTAAACGCATCCGCCACAAGCATAAAAAGAAAGAAGGAGAGGGGTCAACTTCCCTAAGCTCACAAGAAGAGCTAAAGAAACCTTTTGATGTCCCATTAATCAAGACCGAAAAATGAGGGTGAAAGAGGCATCTCATAATCCACATAATCCACCTGTCTCCAAATTCCTTCTTAACAAGAAAACCTAATGAAGAAACTCCCAATCCACCCTATCATAAACTTTCTCCATGTCGACTTTACACACTAGGTCCAGTTTCTTACATTTTCCCTGCCCATCAACCACCTCATTAGCAACAAGGATTTCATCCACAATCTGTCTACCTTTAACAAAAACACCTTGAGAAGACGGAGCCACGCTATCTATAACTTCACACATCCTTAAGGAAAGAACTTCAGAGATAATCTTGTACAAACTGCCTACCAAACTAATAGGCTGAAAGTCCGAAAAATCTCGAGCCCCCTCCTTTTTTGGGACAAGGACAATGAAAGTAGCATGCATTCCCTTTCCAATGGCTCATCTATCAAAAATTCAGCAAACACCTTCATAAGGTCAGATTTAACAATCTCCCAACATACTTGGTAGAACAACATGGAGAAACTGTTAGACTCCAGAGATTTATCCTTATCTATAGAAAAAATATCTAACTTAACTTCCTCTTTTGAAAACTGAGATTCCAACTGATGGACACACTCCTCTTCCAAAACTAGAGAGAAGAGATTGTCAATTAAAGGTCTCTCCATCGCTTCCTCAAAGTATAACTTAGAAAAAAAAACTTGATTGGTTCGTCTTTAATAACATTCACATCAACCACATCCACCCTTTGCACATTCATTCAAGTGATTAAGCTTTTCCTCTTTTTCTCACAGGCCACCTTATGAAAAAACTTGGTGTTATTGTCCCCTTCCTTGAGCCATTTACACTTGGCCTTTTGCTTCCAATGGATCTCCTACCCCCTAAGGATCACCTCCATCTCTCCCAACAAAACCTTATCTGCATAGCTAAAGAATCATCCATACACCCAGAGATATCCATGGAATTGTCAATAAACTGAATCTCCTCCCAAATTTTCTTCTTGTTTTCCTAGATGTTCCCAAACGTGGATTTATTCCAATCTAAAAGCCTGGTCTTGACAAATTGTAATTTCTTCATAAACTTAAAGCCCTCAAACCCTGTCACCTCACATTCATACCACTATCTACCTATACAATCAATGAACAAATGATAAAGAGTCCACATGTTCTCAAATCTAAAAGGAGAAACCCCGAAATCCCTTTTAGAACATGAGAGAAGAACCGGCTAGTGGTCAGAAACAACTTCAGAAAGAGCTTCTTGGACAAAGTGAGAGTACAAATCTTCCCAACAATTAGACACCAGAAATCTATCCAATCTGCTCATAATGGGAATAGCCTACCCATTAGTCCAAGTAAAGGATGCATTGATCATCAAATTGTCCCTTAAACCTTGGGACTGAATAAAGGCGCTAAAGTCTTGCATGCTCCTAGTCAAAACCCCTTGAAGAGATTTTTCATGAATGAACCTAATTGCATTAAAATCGCCACCCGCCACCCAAGGACCTAACCACAAACTTCGAATTACCCCAAGGTCTGCCCAAAAAGCATCCTGAGTTTTCGCAACTGGAGGCCCATCGACCAGAAAAAGGAGCCATTGCACCCTCAAAGAAATATCCTCCAAAAGGATCGAGACAAAAAAAAACACCCAACCGAACGTCCTTCCTACTAATCACTGAAGGATTCCAAGCCACCAAAATACCACATGAGGTGCCAATAGCCGAAAGGGCACACCAATCATATAATACAGAACCCATTGAACTCCAGACAAGCCTATCCCTGACAATCTCCTTCTTAGTCTCCAGAAGCAAAACAAGATCAGGCTTAAAGTCAGCAATACATTCCCTTACAAGTCTCCTTTTTCTAACACCTCCCAAACCACGAGCATTCCAAGAAATAAGCTTCATGGATCAACAATTTTCAATCCCCTTCCACTCTTCCTATGAACATCGCTTCTATTGGCATTAGTAGCACTGTCATTCATATCCCATTCTAAGTTCTTCAGTTCCCTCAAACCCTTAGCTTTTTTGGTCACATGAGGCTTCGGATTCTGTTGGACCATATCATTCGTCTGAAGAATTTCCGAGCATTTCACCTCAACCCCATCTCTGTTAATGAGACGCAACCCCATTCTTTCCACCAACTTATCAATACGCAAATTCTCTGACTCCTGACCCAAACTCCCATTTCAAAAATCCAGCTCAACTCCCACTGCATTCCCATCCAACATTATTTCCGTCAGGAACAGCCGATAAGGCTTCCCCCAATTGAGAACAATTAGTCTCCTCAGCTGAGAGAACCTTTGACTATTCTGATCACCAGGATGGCAGCGTCGGCATTCCAATTTTTCAACCGAAGCACAAAAAGGCATAAAATGGGGAACAAAAGAAAAAGGACAAACAGAGACAGAAGATAAAGCAGGGGACACAACTAAATTAAGATTAGAATTACTAGTAGTAGGAATACCTAAGGAATTCGAACTCAAGGGAGTAGGACTCGACTCACCTTCCCCACTAAGGTACCATCTTCCATTTTGAACAGCGGTTGCACAATCATTTCCCATTGGAGACCTCCACCTAATGATAGTGGAACCTGCATCTCCAAGAGGGTGATCATTGCTAGATTCAGACGAGAGATCATAATCGACTAAGCGATTGTGTCTATCAAGGGTGAAGAATGCCTGAAGGTCATGGGGAAGGAATTCCACCTCATCAAAATCAGCATTTGTGATATATTCGTCCTTTGATGTCACCTTATACAGTTTTAGTATTCCAGCCACCACCTCCATGTCTCAAATCCCCCAAACCCAAAGGATCACTCACCGTGCGCAGCGAAGCTGCAGTGCAAGACTTAGATGAAAGAGAAGCAGCCAGCCAGATTCACCACAGAATGGGAATTAAAGGGAGAGAGAAACAATTACTTAGAATAAGAGCCGGCGATTAACCCGAGATTTGATTGTTATCCCTAATTGATTAAAAGCCAGGTGAAAAGCCACTGGTCCACCCGAATTTGGTTCAATGATTTTTTGTCGCCAAACCTTTTTCATATTTCCCTCCCTCCTATCATGGGGTGGAACCTCATCCAACGGCATAGAAGAGCCTCCAATTTCAAAGGTCGAATTTTGAGCTTTGAAATCAGCTGTCATAAGGTCCTTCCCACGAAACCCTAAGAGGAGCCATTGCCGTTGGATTCCAATCTAATCCAACGATTGGGGTTGCTGATGGAGGCTTAGGAGGTGTCACGTCCATCATCCCTTACCTCCCAACCTCGTTGAATGCTACCCAGAAAATTCCTCAAGGTAAGAACCGACGCTTCCACTTCCAGCGCCATCACTGAACCACTAAATCCTCCTTCTAATCGGATCGTCCTAGGATGTCCTCCAAGGATACAAAACCCACCTTAATCCAAGCCACTGAAACTACCTCCTTCAAAGTTCGACCATCAACAACCAACAACCCCCCGCAGCGCAACCCAATGGCATGGAACATGGAACATCTCTCGTCTCCACTACGATAGAGGGAGGCCCCAAATCCTAGCCCAACGACTCCTATACACTGCACATAGAGGGCTAGCCGTAAGGTTAAAGGACCATTTCTGAAACGTCACTACTCCATTGCAAACGTGTACTCGCCCTGCTTGAAGAATTGAATCTGTTTCTTCCCTAGAGGAAGTTGCGAACAGTGCCCGATTAACAGGGCATGACAATGGAAGCATCACAAATCGATCTTGACCAGGGCCTCTAAAATGGTAAGAAACTGCAGTAGCCACATACTTCCAGGGAACCGTCACATACCAATACATAGTTCCATTGCGTCAAGTCCGGGGGCCTAACCCAATGAGGTTTGGACGTTGGAGGGGTTGGGAACAGTGAAGTTCACCTGAGACTCCTAAGGAATAGCAGCTACATCTCCAAACATCATCTATCAGGTTACCTCTATAAAAATTTTCCACCTAACCAAACAGGCACAATGACGAACTTATTAAGGGTTTTCAACTTCCATTGGCAAATTCCAATAAATTATAAATCTACCCCAAAAGTTGGTTCTGCGAGATAGAAACATAGAAACCCCCTTGAATGGAATCGTTAGCTGGAGATCAACCTCCGTGGCCTCCACGCAGGCCTAGAAACAAACTCCACCATATGTCAATACAAGATTTGAGAACAGACCCACCCGATGATGTGATCAGAGCTGTAAATAAAATTTGACAACCTGGGCACATCCTAAAGACCAGGAATCCTCAAAAGTGAAATAATACATAAAAATAAGATGGTTTTCCTAACAGGAAAATTCATATAAATTGTGTGATAAGAAATCGCCCACCTTTCCCATTCCATACATGTAGAGGTGGCAATTCTTCACCCAACCCATTCCGGTTTTTCTAGGGTGGTTTGGGATATCCCAACTAAATTTGAATTCAGGTCAGGCTAGGATTGGGCATTACCAACTCAACCACCCATATTTTTCCTAGTTTTTTTTTTTTTTTTTTTGGAATGATAAAAGGCAAGATATCACTAAGAAATATCAAGGAAACATAAAAACAAGTGTTCACCAGGACATAGGTTAGGGGTTGGATAATTCTAACTTGGTACACGTTCAGTTTAAACCTCAGTAGGTTTAAAGTTCAAACATTAGTCCAATCGAATTAACATAACTGATCATTACATGCGCACACACACACACACACATATATATTGACCATGCACAATACTTTTATTCCCATCCATAAGAGCAATATACATTGGACAAGTAGGGTTATCCAATGTTTGGTTTATGATCCAAAGGATTGCTCCGAATTCGGAAAGTCCAGATTGGTAAACATGGGGTGCCATGAATATGGATGGATGATAACGACCATTTCTATTGACTATTTGAATACTATTAGTGAACAATCACAAGTAATGATGCAGATATATTATGTATATATAATGCCTACAAGTACATAAATGAAAGGATGGATAATATAACAGCACACCAGTTTAATATGATAAGCATGAGTGAGAACCAAACTCATTGCTCATGTCATAACTCAATAGAACTTTTACAACTTATGTCCTCAAGTTGGCTTTCTTCATTTTTTTTTCTAAAGTACTGTGTCCATCCTTTCCAGCAATTCATGAGCTATCTTCCACTTGCCAGACTTCTGAAATGCACGTTCAAAAGCCTCCTTCACGTAGATTGGTGGGTAGAAACCCTTCTCAAGCATTGAACTTAGCTTCTCATATGCAGCTTCCAGGCGACCATCTTTGCAATGCTTATACAAGACCTGTGTTTCTAGTTTCCCTTCCAGCTTCAGAGATAACTCAACCCGTCCATGTTCCTTTAAAAGACTATCCACTAAATTATATGTGTGAAAATGGGGACACCAGCCCAGCCCCAACATCTCCATCAACAACCCATAAGCTGCCTCCCACTTACGATCTCCGGCATGAGCATGGATTAATGCAGTATAGGTTACATTATCTGGGGCACATCTCTTCTTGTTCATAATCTCAAAAAGCCTGTCTGCTTCTCCTACACTTCCCAATTTGCAAAGCAAACAAATAATTGAATTATAAATTACAAGCTTCGGCTTCAATCCTTGGGAAACCATCCTCCCAAACAACCGACAAGCTTCATCTACCCTATGAACCGCACATAAAGCCTGTATCACAATTGTATAGATTTCATCCACACATCTCAGCTTCCGATCCTCGACAACCTTCAAAATTTCAAGAGCTTCTTCTATTTTCTTTGATTGACAAAGCCCCAAAATAAGCCGATTGATAATGAATGCACTAGGCAACAAGCCCAAATCATGAACAGCCCAGAAAGCTTCAGTCGCAGACAGTATACTACTACTCTTTGAGGCCAAATTTGGAATTAAAATCGTAAAGGGTCTACGGAAGTCAGTAACCTTAACCTTCTTAATACATTCTTCATTCGTGCTGGATCCACATAATTCCCCAATGAGAATGTTAGTGGCAGTCCTAGTAGGAACTAAACCAGCTCTAACCATTTCATAAAAAGCTTCCAGGGCACTCCCCAACCTACCAAATTTACAAAGACCGACAAGAATGTTACTGTAGGAGTAAGAATCAGGGGACTCGATCCTGCGAAAGATGGCAAGGGCAACATCAATCAACTCCTCACATTTCTCCTTCTTGCAGAGCACATAGAGCATATTATTAAACACAAGATTATCGGGTTTACAATTGAACTCAGATTCCATCTCTTGGAACAAACAAAGGGCTTCTTTAACCCTTCCCTGCCTACCCAAAAACCTAATACAAATCGAAACTGTCCGACAGGAAACCCTACCCTTTCTCGATGACACGGTCATCAACAGATACTTCAAATCATCAAAAAGCTTCCTTCGGCCTAAAAAATCGGCCATGTATTCAATCACAGTATCGTCAAAACTAAATCCCATATGCAATCCAGCCCAAGAAAAGAAGTCTAAAGTATTCGTTCTACCTAACTTTCTATAATTCATCAAAATTCCTAGAACCAGGTTCGAGTTCAGTCTGTCCTTAAACGCTTTCAGCAAGTTATCGAGATTTCTGGTTGGCCCACTCGACTGGGAGAGTAGAGAACAGATCGATACGACATGATCATAAGATAAACTGTAAGAAATCAGTGAGGTTTCCGGTGCTGGGACATTGAAGTCATACCTGAATTCGCGAGTAGCCGGAATAACATGAGAACGAACACGAGGTCCAATAGGTTTCCTGATTTTAGGGTTCCTGCGGAGAGAATTTTTGTTCCTGGAATTAGAGTTAGTTTCTGAAGAAAATGGAGAAAAGAGAGTGAAAGGACGTCTACTAAGGAGATATGCGAAGCGGAAGAAAGCTCCATGATTTCTGGTTTGGAGCATTAGAGGCGGTTCTCTCTTCTTCTGGGCAAAGGAGAAGAGGAGAAGCTTATAAATAATAAAAAGACAAAATGCCAGCTTAAAGTGAAGCTAATTACCCAAATGACACTGTATAATGAAAGTGTCACCCACCCAACCCAGGGTTGTCAAATGTCAATGTGACGGGCTCGATTAATGGGCTTTCCAGAAAGCCCAATAAGGAAAATGGGTTTCGGTGGACTTTTTGGCTATTTTGATTCTTCAAGCACAACATTGGACTAGACTTGCCTTTTGGAAATTTACTCCCATTGGTACGTTAGGCCACAACCAGTATAAATTGTATCCTGAATTATTTTTGGCCAGAACACCCAGCCAGACACAAGCCAAAATGGCCCAATATATTGATAGTTTCTTGGCCCAAACTTGTCCCATTGACTGACTGGCCCTTAGGATTTGGTACGAACGAGGCATGAACGAATAAGGCGTGGACGGACAGCATCAGGGCCAAAACGTAAAAAAAAGCCCCCCAAAAGTGTTTACACTTTTCCGGCACTGATGTGTCCACCCCTGATGCTGTCTGAATCTTGTCCGTTCGGACTTGTTCGTACCTAATCATCCCAGCCATGATTTTGGAATACCATGATTTACAACAAATTTGAGTAGGCCACATGGCAGACGAAGTGGACGAACAAATTAACATAATAAGATTAGGGATACCTAGTTAAGTGAATCATTTTATTTTGTTTTCATACTTGCATTGGGACAAATCCTAGTAGCCTGTCCTTTCTGTATTTAGAATTATGTAAAAGAGTTATAGAATGTGTCCACAAGAGGGATTCTTAAACCTAAACTGAAGGTAGGGATAATGTTTGGCTCCGTTGTAGAATTTGAGTTAATATTTTCAGACAACTTTGGCACTTGAATGGATGGATGACAGTGGCTTGTCTTCTTCTGCTTATGGAGTTATCTGAATGAATCATAAAACCATGATGTTAGGCATTACCTCAAGGTAGGGGTAGTAAATTGCTCCCTCCCAATGTTTGTATTGCATTCATTCTTGATTGATCCTGTATATGATTAGGCTCACCATTTACGACTCTTACTTGATTGTAGTTACTTCTACTTGATTAGGATTTCAATCTTATGCAGTTATAGCACAATATGATGCACCATACCAAGTTCTGTACCCTTTTCTTGATATCATAAATAGTCAGTCCCACATAGATCGTTAACCAATAGGAGAATAGGTTACCAGTAAACAATTGACGAGCGATGCAATGGATTGGGTTCAATTAGACTTGTCACCGCGCATGGTGGTTGAGTGAAGTTCTTCAAAATCTCAATTCTTCCTCTACCACATCCATATGTATGTGGCACCTACGTTGCCCATCTATGTTGCTATCACATTATGTGTTGCTGCAAACACCAACCAACCCTAATTGTAACTCTTTCATAACCCTTGCTGCACTGCTCTTGCTCTTTCGTGTGTACAAATTTATTGGGTTCCAAAGAGTTCATTTTTTCCTGACAGTATCGTCATTTTTCCCATCCTACAACTTGCTAATAGAAGCAAATTAATCAATTGATATGGCTGCTTTTACAAGAAACAGATCAATAAATGGCTGCAACTTCTTGTTTCTTCATCACCAATGATTTGGAATGGATCATGTTGGCTTTTCTGCCTATGAAATCTTGTAGAGACAACCCATTTTGTAAATGTATCTCAGCATGTTAGTCCTATGGATTGTGTATGAAGTGAGAGACAACCCATTTTGTAAATGTATCTCAGCATGTTAGTCCTGTGGATTGTGTATGAAGTGAAGAAGGGGTTGGTATTAGCATTCAGTGAGGCCCTCTGTATGGGAATTTTTAAGACTAGAAAGTATGAAGAAATGGTTGGTGGGTTTGGCAGAAAGTAGCAGTAGCAAACCAATTATACCGTGGGGAGAATGTGCAAAATGTGAGTGTGTGAGAGTAACTGTGTTCAGGAGAGAAGAGCGTGGAGATGTCTTTTCCTTTCTTCTTCTTCTTCTTCTTCTTCTTCTTCAGCAATCATGACTTCCTTATGAACCAAAAGCCTCCTGTCTAGTTACTATATAAGTATAAAACAGAACCTCCTCACACCAAACAGAGTGACTCCCATCAACCAAGTCTTCTCATTCTTCTTTGGGATCCCCATTAACCAGTTATTCAGGTTTGTGATTTAGGATTTATAGGACTACATTTTCAATCATTTAATTAATCTGAAATTCAATCACCAAAACCCCATATTCAAACCATAATCTCTTGTCTATAATCCATTAGGATCACACAACCCATATATGACTTGTGATGTCCATCATTTGTTGTCTACATTGTCGTTTGTCAAATGGAAGGTTATATAGATTGAAACGAAGGTGGTTCAATCGATGGAGGGGGAAGAGTGCAAGACAGTTGAATGCACGAGCACTATTGAGGAATAGGTTTATCAGAGACTATGGATGTAGGATCCTGATAGAATGGATCAATTGATGTGAAGGACTGGTTAGATGTAAGAGTGGGCATCGTGGAGAAGAGAGGTAGAAAAAGATGATATTTAAACAAAATTACCCTCATTCAAATGTCTTAACCTAATAAAGTTTAAGGGTTTAAGTTTTGACAAAAAGGTTTGGTAGAATACAAATTAGGCTAGCCTGATTTGTTTGGCCCAAAATTTGGATGGGCAGGATCAAGTAAACTTTGGTTTGGATTGAGGTAGAGCTCAGCCTTCAGGTCCCAAGTAAAATATAGAACCAAGTTTGAACAGAGCTTAGCATAGCTCAAATCCCTTCCCAGTTTGGCCTCAACTACAATAATTTTTAAAAGCCAGAACTTGGTTTAAACTTGTTTCACACTAGGCTTAAACAGTCTATACTCGGGTCATGAACTGTAGCTGTTTATATTCGCTCTGGATTTGGTAGGACAACTTAAAGAGTGCCTAGAGTAAGAATGACATTAGGGGGCAGACACATCAGTGCCTAAAAGTGAAAACATCCCCCAAAAAGTGTATATCACCTTTTCAGCACTAATGTGTCAGCCCCTAACGTCATTCTTACTTTAGGCACTTTTTAAGTTGTCCTACCAAATCCCACCTGGTTTATGTTGGGTTAGCCTGAATACTGTCTAAACTCCGCCCATTGGCCATTAAGTTCAGGCCAGCCCAAACTCATCCCGAATCCCACTTCTAAAATTTGGCTATGATCTTGGGGCTGACTGGCTTGGGATGAGTTGGGGCTCAGGCCAAGTATGAGCTAGGCCAACACACTTTGGACCGAGTATGGACTGACCTCAATCCAACCCATCCCAACCCGACCTGGGTCCTAGTGGGTAGATGATAAAGAGGGGATAGGGATGGGGATGGGGATGGGAAAATTCATCGCTTCCGTAGCTCCCAGGGGAAACTTCATCAGCATCCATAGCTCCCAGTGGATAAGCTTCCCCTTGTGAAACTTGGTCCTTCAGGTTTTTTAAGCAAGACAAGCATTCTCCCCTGAACCTCTTAGATTGCAGGGTACATTTGTTTCTGCTTTTCCATGAATTTTGTCCTAACATTGAATAATTCCAATGTTTCTCTACTCTTCTGCTTCATTCTCAGTTCAAACTTCTAATCCAACTTGAATGTTTCTATGGAAAAATCGAGAACTTCAGATATTACTTAAAGAAAAGATGCAGGTATGAATCCCTTCTTCAATTCATCAACAAAATAATAATGATAAAAGAGAAAAAAAAATCCCTTCTTCATCATATGATGAAATATGTATGGACAAGAGTCCGGAAAACAATTTCCACCCTCAAATAATGCAAATTACATGTGTGATGGGAAGCAAAGATAGTAGATTTCTAAACATCTGATCAACTTCCTGATTTTTTACAATGAATGTAAATTGAAGATAACAGCACAAAAATACAGCGATAAGATCGGTGTATGTATCAGAGAGTTCGAAGTTGCTTATTCATATGCAAATACAACAGTAAAACACAGGGTTTGGTGACAATGGCTGATAAAATTTTATATGATCTTCTGTCTCATAACAAACAATATCGAACTCTTGCCAAATAAAACAATCACTAATAGTGAAAACATGAAGGAATTTATTTATTTTAAACGGAACAACCATACAATATCTCAATCGATTACCAAAAAAATAAAAAACAATATCTCAACCTCAGATGAAGAGTGTCGGTCTCATGGATTTTTAGTTTATCTCAGAGCTGAAGTCATCTTCATCATCATCATATTCTGCTTCATCCTTTAAGTCATCTCCATAAGCTGCTGTTGTCATCACAGATTCCAGCAAGGCGGTCTCTGGAGAAAGAATTGCAGGAAGCATCCCTGTGAGCATTGACTTCTTGGATGGGGATTAGTAGAGAACAAGCTCTACAAAAAGGCCAGCCCATTGATTCTCAAGTGCAAGAGTATTTATCCATTTTTCATGGATAATAGTCAATAACAGCTCCAACACTGTTAGCTGCATAATTTAACAGTACATGCCACTGCCTGGGCCCAAAACTTCAGCCTCGCTTTAACTTCCTCTGGATGATCCCCTGATAGAAATTATAAAAAAAAAAAAAAAAAAAATCAAATGAAAAGTTAAAATCACAGGTTTCATGCCCGCCCATCTAAATCAGAAGAAAACCCCAGATGGTATAATGAATGCACTATCATAGCTAGAAAGGCTCATGGATTAAGCTCAAAACAAGGTGATGCTTTAGTAAATCAAAGTGAGCATTTTTCTCTCAGAGCTGCTCCCTAAATTTGATTCTATAAATAATAAACTAATCTAAATTTTAAAAGAAAAAAATACCTTTTTCAATAAAATCAGAAAAAAAAGAGGGATTGTGCAATGCTTGATAAAAGAAATCATCACTTTACAAATCCAAGAAATCAAATGTTGTTTAACAACCCTACTAGTATTGACATCAATATTAAACAACCAAATTTGTTAAGTACTAGATGTCCTTGAAGACAAGATTATAACCTGAACAATTCATCAGATCTTCATCTATATAGATCAGCTGATCCAGCTAATTTCTGCAAAGAAGCGAAAGGTCAATTTGCCAATCTTCTTATTGGGAAAAACATATACCCCAAAGACTAATGAACAAGTAATCTGTTATTCTTAATTCAAAATAAAACTTAACACTCATTCGGATAATTTTTCAGTAAAGAGACAAGGAAGAAAACGAATCTATCCATAATCACCATCAATCTTCAGTTAGACCTCAAACAAAGATTAGCTGTTCATAAGGGTTTCTTTAGAATGTCACAACAACCTCATTCAAGAAAATAAAAAATCAGTCAAAACTTAAAACCTAAAACTTCAATTATGACAGTAAAAGGAAAAAAAAAGGAATCCGCGTCGCATACCAGGGCTAGAGATCTTCCAATTGGCAACCGGACCTGACGACGAAGAACATGTCTCAGTCGTAGCTGAAGCTGCCTCAGAAGCATCCGGACACTTCTGTTGCTCATCCAAGAACCTCTGACTCATCGAGTAACAGAGCTCGAGGGCCGGCAAGGTGTTGCAGAGCTCCGGAATTTCTTCATAGCTGAACCCAAACCCTAGATCCAAACATCCCTTCAACTCATCGAGATCATCATCCGTCAAGCTTTTCGTCCTCGAAACCCCCTTTGATCCTCCTTGTTTCTGGTCCTCTTCATCCCCTGCTTCGACATACCCTTCAAGAAGAACTTGGGTTTTCTTCTTCTTCGACCACGGATCTTTCTTTTTGAACCCAGCTCGTGGGCTCCTCTCCTCTGCAACTTCTAGGGTTTCTAGGTCCTCTGAGACAAAACTGCGGTTCCAGACCGAAGACATCGATTCTGACTCAGCCCAATAGCTCTCCATATCTCTCTCTGATTTGTGCTTCTGCCGAACGTAGAGGATTGCTTTTAAAACAGCGATAAGAGCCCTAGCTTATCTATCTGTGGCGGTGTTATGTATGAATGTATGTAATGACAATATGGTATGCATGTATGAATGGAAAAATGAATATATACATGTGTATGATGTGATTACTTTGAAAGAGACAACACGTGAACCGGAAAAGGAATCTAAATAGACTGGACACGTGGACCTGGGTCTTGCAATGGTGCATTGATTGACGGGGTAGTATCCTCTGCGACGCGCCCCTCTTTGTGCGATGTCATGAGACAAGACAGAGGGGAAGTATCATTTCACTTTTTGGGGGTGATGTGACATCTCCAAAAAGTGAAATGATACCCGCCTTGTGTCACGTCTCACTACGTCGCACAAGAGGGGCGTCGCAGATGATGTGAACCAAGGCGGGGTTGGTGATTCTGACACCGCTCCTCTTAAAAAGAGATCACAGGTTCAAACCCGTTCGGCAGCATTTATGTTCACAGTTATGTACTGACATCCCAGTCGATGGACCCCACGCTGGGTTGAGGCAATCCGCAGGGGACTGAAATAAAGAAGCGTAAAGGATCCTGCCTATCATTCACGTAGACAGCTTTGCAATCCAATAGGTCCAAACACGAGACATAATGGAAAGGAGTTATTTCTTGGACCAAACCAACAAATACGCTTGATCACCTGACGACGTCCTGTATGGTTCATTGAATTGTTTGCGTAAAGCTATGCAAAGAGATACAAGAAAACAACTGATCCTGCTTTCTCTCCGTCACCTTTTTATAAAGTCCTATATAAGGTTGGCTCTAGATAGTACAAGATCATGTAAGGCTTAAGTGCGCCTAAAACGAGTTATCTCCACATCACCAACACCAAAAGTTGATTCTTTCTCAATCCTATACACAATAAGGTCAACAATCACACATTGACTTTGTCTTTACTATCTTACCTACAATGGCTCTAAATGACTTGTACATCCTTGTTTGTAACCAAAATGCTCTCTCTCAAAGTTGATTCTCTCTCTATCCTATGTTAAGATTTTGAATCATCTCCAGTCTGAATGGACAAGTACCACACCATTACCAATACGTGCATGACATGTGGTCTGACAAAGGGTGT
>JAOXJP010052911.1:0-15951 GCA_025762735.1 Platanus orientalis
ATGTATAACATATAAAAAGTTTACAAGGAATAGAGAAGAAATAGAGAGATTACCGAAATTTTTATTGAAATTTGGGGTTTCGGGATCAATCCTTCGATCCGGTTCAAATCTCCCTTTTCAAACGAAATAGACTTAAATGAAGTCATAGATTTTGCCTTTAAAAGCTAAATCAAACAAGAAATTGCGCCCCCCCCAAAAACAAAAAAAAATATATATATATATATATTTTTGAGGTTTTTAGTGATTTGTGATATGAGTAGGCTTCATTGCGAGATGCGGTATGCGGTACGCGATACCTCCCTGTATAGGTATCGCGTGTCTCTGGCATATTTAAACCAAAAAATTTCCATTTTGACCCTGTTATCGTGAGATGCATGCGTATTGCGCAATACGTCTCGCGATAACCTGTCCAGAACTCGATATTTTGCTGTATGGGGTATTATCGTCTCGCATAGGTGTGGTACCGGTACGTCTTAGATTTTGAACCATGCTTATAATATCTCCTGCTGTTTCAGCTCCAACACAGTCTCAGATTTAATCTATGTGTATTCTTTGTTGTCAGCCCTTTTTTTTCCACATAATCTCACACTGTTTGATCTATGTCCTAAGGGTTGTTAACCTTTTACTACTCTCTTTAAACCCTGAAATAACCTATATTTAATCTCCTGTCATACTCTGTTCATCAGCCTTGTCTCACCTTATTCCAGTACCCTATTTTTCTGGTCTTTAATCCTTGAACCTACAGCCTATAACCACAGTCAGTATATTTTAATAAAGGCCCTCAGTCTGATTCATGACAGCCCTATACTGACCTTGTTAAAACAGTAGCTTATTGGATTAAGATAGAGCCTCAGATCAGGATATATACCCTACAACATGCTGATTTAGGTACTTCTATACTTATTTTTGAAGTGTGTTACATCACCAAATTGACTTGGGTTGAAGTGGTGAGGAAAGGCACGGGTGATTGTGATTTAATGATAGATATGGCCATAGATAGAGTAGGAACAAGATTCGTGTAATAGAGTCCTAGTAGTTGAGATAAGGCTTTGTTGAGTTCAGTTGATTGGGAACTTTTATATGCAAGAGGAGGCATAGTGATGCAGGACACAAGGTGGGCCCAAGGTTTACTGAAATATAGGCTTTAAACAGTCCACAAATAATGGTTCAAAAGAGATCAATCTGATATTTATTCAAACCTGGAAATTCTGGACAGTTTTGGAAAGGTCATAAGAAAATGCGATTAAACTAATCCAAATGAAATCAAATTTGGTATGCATATGGAGAACAATTTCATAAAATTTCAGAACCAAAGAATAAGTATATGAAATATTCTAAATTCAGATCTATCTCAGATATTCCCAACAAAGTAAAGAGTCTACGAGACAAGTTAAATAACTTACTTGGAAATAAGTTGGTAAATCGGTGATGAAGTAAGGAACAAACTTAGTAAACTTCTAGTGTTTCAAATAGGATTTGATGTAGACTTACTGAACATAGGTTACTGTCTTCAGAAACTAATAACAGAAAGTAATCAGAACCCTTGATTATTGCCAAGTGCAGTAGGAAGAAATAAAAGAGCTAATGAAAGAAGAAGAACGCCAACAGCCCAGGTGTATTATCATGACCAACTATTTTCAAGCTACTGTGCGACACTTTTCCGTCTCAATAGCCCACGAGTCAGCCTCAAGAATGCCACAAGCAATGCCAAAGCAAAGCAATATAAGCAACATGCATTTCCAACGGCAAGCAACTGTGCCAATTTCGAGCCACAATCGCAACAAGCAATGCCACAACCAAAAGCCAACAAGCACACCAATAGGCAATGAGGGACAATGAAAGCAAGCAAATTTTATTGATGCTAGGCATTGGTTACAACTTCAAGCTACCTGAGGATCACCAGGCACAGTGTGTAGCCGGCTAGCAGCATTGAGCCAACAATCGGTGAGGGGGGCAAGGCTTTGAGGCTACACTCCTTGAAGATTTGTCACTCCTGCTCAAGGTGGATGTTAAACACTTTCTACTTTGCCAGAAGGAAACACCCACCCCCTAAAGAATCATACTGACTATTTACAAGATTGCCACTAGCTCTTATTATTTACAGAATTTCCCTTAGGCTTACAAGCAAAGCCATGCAAGGCCATTCTAAGCTCAAAGCTACCCAATGAGGTAATGACACATCCATGTCACAGGCCATGGGCTATACAAACAGTGCTGGACAAGCATGGCTGGGATATTCTCCCCCAACATTAGATTGATGTCCTTGTCGACTTCTTGGAAAAGTATGCTTCGATTTGGTCGGTGAAGGCGGCGAGCAAGGCATTTGCTGGTTCCTAGCTGGTTTTGGCATCAAACAAACCCTTCCACTTCACTAGGTACTCCATCTATATAGGCTTGTCAGGGAGGGCTTGTGAATGACATTCAGCTACAATACGCTTAACTTTATGGGAAGGAGCAAAGGAAACATAAGCTGCATGCCATGTAGGGGGGTGCTTCTTGAGGGATTTTCCTTGTCAGCATGATATGGCTTGAGGCAACTGGCATAGAAGACTACATGAAGTTTTTGAGCCAGGTTGGGAGCTAGATTTTGTAAGAGACCTTGCTTACTTGAGAAATTATAGAAAGTGACCCCTCGTATCAATGGACCAACTCTTCATAGTTCATAGAAGCGGCGCAAAATTTAAGAAAAAGGAAGCAAGGGAAGATTCATAAAAAAAGAAGCAGTGTAGGTACTTTAAGTTGCCGGCCTTTAATTTCATGGGTACCAAGTCTCCCATGTTGAACTCTTTGGCCTCGCTTCTGATCAGCCCATTTTTTCATTCACCTCGAGGTTTTCTCCAAATATGCTCTGGGGACTTTTGTATTATGCTCCCAATCCTGTGTGAAACGATAGGCTTTGTGGTTGCTCCCTTGGTAACCAGTCACAACCTGATGAGGCATGAGTGGTTGCTGGCCAATCACAAGTTTAAAAGGGATCCTATTGGTTAAAGAGTCGAGCTATAAATTGAAAGAAAAATGAGCAACATATAGCAAATTTACCTAGTTCTTTTGGTTGGCACTTACATAATGCCGAACGTATTCTTCAAGTAATGCATTAAAATGCTTGGTTTAACCATCGATTTGAGGATGACCACTTGTCGAGAAGTTCAGTTGTGTCCCAAGAAGCATAAACAACTCAGTCCAAAACCACCTAGTGAACCTTGGGTCTCGATCACTAACAATGTTAAGGGGCACTCCCTAATACTTCACGATATGCTTCACAAACAAGTAGGTGCCTCTTCCACGAAGCAATGTGTTGGAGTCAGGATGAAAGTAGCATATTTTGAGAACCAATCAGCCACCACAAGAATGGACCCGCACTACCCCACCTTTGGTAGTGATGAGATAAAATCCATGGATACACTCTCCCATAGCCTTTGTGGAATAGGCAAGGGCTTGAGCAATCCAAGAGGTTTATCTCGCTTAGTCTTGTCTTGTTGACATATGAGATGTCTTGGCATATTCCATCACATCGTCCCGTAACTGCTTTAGCAATGCGGAAGTGTGGTGCCAGCCCCGATGGCCCACCCAAAGATTGTCATGACACTCCCTCATGAGTTCTCGTCTCAAGTCCCCTGGGCATGGAATATATAGTTGGTTCCTTTGTGTAAAGAAGCCTGTCCTACTCCAAAGGCATCGAGTATTTCTAGTTTTGACGAAAGGTCATAACACCTTGGCCTGGGCATCATTCTTAAGCCCTTCTTGGACTCGGTTAAGTTGAGTGCTCTTTGGTTGGGAAGCACTCAGTTGGGGTCTTTCTTGCCTAAGTGTCGTGAGCTCCACTGTACGTCTTAAGGCATTGGCAAGATTGTTGGTTTGCTCTGGCTTGTACTCTAAGGCCAACATTGGGACACAGCTATGTTGTATGTCTTCATAACAAATCTAGAGCTAAACAAATAGTGCCCCCATACTCAAAGACAATGTGCAACGGCCAAAAGCTCTTTCTCTTAAGCAATGTAACTCCTTCCATTCTCATTAAGCTTTTGACTCTCAAAAGTGATGAGGTGGTTGTTGGTTGTCTTGCATCAGTACACCACTGTCAACACCCACATTTTGACTCAGGTCATCTAATGGATTGAGTAAGCTCATCAAAGAGACACCCAAAGGAATGAGAGAGGTGCAAGCCTCTCTTTTTCCCGATGCCCACAACCCCCAAGGGCAAAGTTTGAGGCATCGGTTTGCACCTCAAATGGCTTAGACAAGTCAGGAAATGTCAATCCTGGGTTAGTGGCTATGACAAGCTTTAGTCATTCGAATGCTTAGTGGCAGTCCGTTAATCAAGTCCTTGGCCTATCCTTCTTAAGCTAGTCAATTAGCGCTGTGGCCTTTTCTGAGTACCCTGTAATGAATTAACGGTAATAATTTGCTAAACCCAGGAACAAATGTAGGTTGCTAACGTTGGTCGGTGGCTTCCATTCTTGGATGGCATTGACCTTCTACATGTTCATCTTCACCTATCCCTTGCCAACTACATGGCCTAGGAACCCAATGCACTCTTGGGTAAATGAGCATTTCTCTTTCTTCACATATAATTGGTTTTTTCTCATAAGGTTGAAAACAGTATGGAGGTGCTCAATGTGCTCTTTCAAGGTGGCATTGTAGACCACTATATCATCTAGGTATACCACAACAAGCTTTTCGAGATAGTCAAGAAAAATCTCATTCATCAAGGTGTAGGATGTTGCTGGAGCATTGGTCAACCCAAAGGGCATGACAAGGAACTTAAATGCGCTATATCTCATGACGCATGTGGTCTTTGGTTCATCGCCTTCTGCGATGTGAACCTAATAATACCCCGACCTTAGATCTAACCTTAATAAGTATTTGGTCCCACCAAGCTAGTATAGGTCTGCAATCAAAGGAATATGATACTTTTTCCACATAATCAGTTTGTTTAAGGCTCAGTAGTGAACACATAGCCTTAAGCTTCCATCATGCTTCTTCTAAAAGAGCACTGACACCCTATAGCCTGCTTCTAGCAACCCATCTAACTGCTTCCAAAGCTTTGCTAACTGAGGAGGAGCCATTCTGTAGGGGGCCTTACCAGGTTATTTTTCCCTTGAGATCAACTCAATTTGATGGTCGATTGCCCCTCGTGGGGGAAGGCATTTTGATAGTTTCCGAGGCATCATGTCATCAAGCTCTCTTAGAACCTTACACACTTCTCTACGCATAGGATTCTGGGTAGGCTCCTTGGTCTCTACCTTAAGCACTACTAAATGGTCATTTCCCCCCTTTTCAAGCCTTTCTTAAGTTGCAAGGCTGAGATCATCTAGTCTCTCTCTCTTAGAGACTGTAAGGATCAAGCATAGAGTTTTACTAAACATGCACAGACTCCAAGTAAGGCACTGGCACAACCCTGTTGTTTTGAAGGAATTCGATCCCCAAGGTCACTTGAAAATCGTCCATGGGAATAGCCATCAGGTTGGTCTTTCCTGTTCATGTCCCTAGCTTCATTGGGACGGACGTGGCTGTGCCATGAATGGGTTGGGTGGCAAAATTCACTATTTTGATGTGGTTTGAGTCTTTTCTCCAATTGCAAGCGTAGTCGCTTCGCCTCAGACTCAACGATGAAGTTATGGGTGGCTTCCGTGTTGATCATGACCTGGGTGGCTCTCCTATTTATCTTGAGGTCAACAAACATGGGCCCCCTTGCCTCCTTGAACTATTAGAGACTTGGAGGGCTTGAAGAATGAAGACTGAAACACACTCAAGGCTCAAGCAATGAACCATGATTGAAGGTATGTTCGTGTTCTTCAAACTAATCTTTTTATTGAATGGTTGAACTATTGAAGAACAAAGTTGTGATTCATAAACTATCAAACCCTGTGCTTGGCTTCGGAGAATGGAAAACCAAGAATGAGACTCCCAAATGTCATAGGTGGGTTACGCATAGTAGTTTAGTATAAGTTAATGACTTAGTTTATTATTCATTTAACTTAAAATTAGATTTTAGTTTATTTTGATTTTTAAGTTTAAACAAGAATGTAAAATTCTTTATTTATTTTTTTTACTTAATCGTGACTCACCTGAGTCATGAGAGTCATCCGAGAAAGTCTCATGACTCAGCCGAGTCTAGTACACAAGGGAGTCACGTACATGGCACGGCTGCTATGCCTTATGAGTTGAGTCAACTCGGCCGAGTCACCGAGTTAACTCCCCAAGTCGGCAAGCTCCTGAAAGATACACAATTTCCATTGAAACCTTGGTCTCCTCTAAGTTGGGCCTTACTGTCCTAATGTACTGTTCCATGTCGAACATGAAATTTCGAGGTCTTTTGCATCTCTAGTGCCACCATAAGCTCTTGGATCTAGCACGTGTACTCAACTAGGTACATCAGCATCATTACTACTGGAGCCAATGTCTCTTACTAGTGGATTTACCCAATTGCTAATTTCCTTAATTTGGTCATGGAGGGCCTCCACAGTGTCTCACATGTCCTCATTAAGCACGTCCACCATGCCAACCAATTGATGGTGCCCACCCATAGGGTGGCCATCCACTCGACCAAGCAAGCAAATACATCATCCATGTGGACAGCATGGGCTTCCAGCCCTTCTATGTGCTCCTTGTTGTTGCCTGTGCGAGGTTGCTACCTAATTGAGTCAACCTAGCCCTGTTACCAAATGTCATGGCCAACTATTTTCAAGCTACCGTGTGTCACTCGTTTGACTCAATGGCCCATGAGTCAGGATAAAGAATGCCACAAGCAATGCCAAAACAAAGCAAAATAAGCAACATGCAGTGCCAATGATAGGCATAGTGACTAGCAATAGTGCCAATTTCGAGCCACAATAGCAATAAGTGATGCCAAAACTGAAAGTCAACAAGCACAAGGGTAGGCAACAAGGGACAATGAAAGCAAGCAAATTTTGTTGATGCTAGGCAATAATTACAACTTAAATCTACTTGGGGATCAAGAAGTATATTGTGTAGCAACACCAAGCCAACAATCGGCGAGAGGGCAAGGCCATGAGGCTACACTCATTGAAGACTTGTCAGTGCCCCTCAAGGTGGCTGTTGAGCGCTTCCTACTTTGCCAGAAGGAAACATCCACCCCCCAGAAAATCATATTGACTATTTGCAAGATTGTCACAAGAACCTATTGTTTATAGAACTGCCATTAGATTTACAAGCAAGGTCATGCAAGGCCATCCTAAGCACAAAGCTACCCAATGACACACCCATGTCATAGGCCATGAGCCACACAAACAGTGTTGGACAAGCATGGCTGTGAGAGTATGGTGTACCAAGGAGGCCCAACCCTAACCTAGGTTTTAATCAAGAAGGGTCAACCTCAACCTCAACCAAAGCCTAATTTTGAAGAAAATAATAATCTCAACTCTCTATGCCATTCATTGCGTATTCTTTCTTACTCTCTCATGTGGAAACACATTATCCAAGTGAGTCCTTTCTTCTATCCCCATGTTAGATTTTTGATTGGTAATGGTAGGAGAATTCGCTT
Organism: Platanus orientalis; assembly: GCA_025762735.1. Classification (NCBI taxonomy): domain Eukaryota; kingdom Viridiplantae; phylum Streptophyta; class Magnoliopsida; order Proteales; family Platanaceae; genus Platanus; species Platanus orientalis. The sequence continues at coordinate 7,505 of JAOXJP010052911.1, forward strand.
TGGAAAGGACCTTTGCTGGGAGAACTCCACCTTACAAGCTTCATTCGCTTGCCTTTTTCAGATCTCCTCCCAAAAAAATGATTTGGTAGCTAACATTATATCCCAATCGTCTTTCAGGTTAGAATGAATCTCTTATTCACAAGAGACCTCTATGAGTGGAATTCCCTAGCCCCTTCTTGTGTGAAAGCCTTCTCTTGGGCAGCCTTGCTGGGCCGAATCAACACCATGGATTTGCTTCAAAGCAGGCATCCCTACATGACTCTTTGCCCCTCTATTTGCAGCATGTGTGGAAGGGATGAGGAAACAAGAAGCCATTTATTCATCTACTGTGAGTATGGTAGACGGATATTGAGCTTCTTTATGAGTTCTCTGGATGTTCCCTTTGTGATGCCTGACGGTGTGATTGACCTCATGAGACAATGGGAGGGGGGGTGTCAAAGGTGTCAAGGGGAAAATGTTTCTGGAGGCTATTATTCATGGAATTCTATGGGGCATATGGAAAGAGCGAAATAGTAGAATATTCAATGATAAGAAGAGACTGGTGAGGATGGTTATTGACTCCATTCTTTGTGAGGTAGTTACTTGGTTTTTGGTAAACAGTGAATTCAATGCCCCTTCCTTGAACTCCTTTATGATGGATTGGGTCTCAACTATCTCTTTCTCCCCTCATAGAGATGGCCCTACTGCTAGTAGTTGGGAACCCCCGCTTGAAGGCCACTTAAAGCTGAATTTTGACGGGTCCTCTTTTGGAAATCTGGGGCCAGCTGGATCTGGTTTTGTTGCGAGGAATTCGAATTGTCATGTGGTGTTTGCCATGAGTGGGCTTATTGGCATCTGTGGTTCTATGGAGGCAGAGGCGTATGTTCTTCTCAAGGGTCTTCGTTTGCTTAAAGAGAGGTATGTTGGATTGCACAATTGAAGGTGATTAAGTGGGCGGAAGGTAGCGGAGTTGGATCCTAGCAGCTTCATCATCTTGTTCAGTAGATTAGGACCTTAGTGGTGGATACACAGGCGGAGTTGGTTCATATTCCCATATCAAAAAATGACATGGCAGACCGCCTAGCCAAGTGGGGGGTGGGATTAAGTTCCCCCTTTATTGATATTTATGTCCCGGATTGTTTTTGTAGGAATGCTTGAGTAGTTTCTTATTTTTGGGTGGGTTGCTGTTTTGTTGTTGTTGTTTTTTTTTTTTTTGTCTCTGTCTCCTTATGTTTCCTTTTGTTCCCTTTTGGTAATAATTTTGATCGTTATCCATAAAAAAAAAATTACATAGTGACCCAAATTCGCATCTAGACTTTGGCTACAATATAGAATTCCTGAATTCTCTAATAATACTTGCTTTCAATTGCAAAGTATTACTCTACTAATAAACCAAATGTTTTACGAAAGTGAAAAATAAATAAATTTATTGTGAAGAATTCCTAAAAACATATCTAATAGAACTTACAAAAGACTCTATTCCCATCGCATACTTCTATCTCTTCAATAATTTGGTTATTATTTTCTCAAATCACATTGGATTTGTGAAATCTTGATCTTGTTTGAAACGTAGCTAATATTTTTTTTAAAGACACCACAATCAAGCCAAAAGGCATGTCTTGACCTCTGAAAATTTGGGTTAAAAGCAAGTTACGGATTACAACTCATGTAAATAAAGAAAGGGAAAGGATCTCCTACACCCAATTTGTCTGTTCTGCCAAGTCCCCACACACAATGGGTGGGGTGTATAGGGTTAAAACAGTTTTTAAAGGAAAAGTAAGTTCCAACAAAAGGGGTTTATAGGGTTAAAACCATAAAAAAAAAGTTTTCCAATGAAAAAGTAGGTACTTAAAATGAGGCACCAAATAAAAAAAATCACATATCAGCCTGTGGGTGTAGGGAGACGAGGGGATAGACAAATTTGGGTGTAGGAGATCCTTTTCCATAAAAAACTAATAACCTACAAACAAAATTCAAAGTGGATCCCAGATGAATATTCATGATCATCAATTTTTTTTTCTTCTCATGGATGCTCCTTCATCACACAGATAAAATATTAAGTTTTCTGTTTATTTATTTTTAATAATTCTACTATTATTATTTTTTTCACCTAAAGAAGGGGATAAGGCATCCCCAAAGCGAGAAGGGTTGTATGACTTTGTTAGGTTGGAAGCTGTCATAGAACTTACATCCAAACCCATTTAAACATGAAATTTAAAAATTTGTTGTTTTGAGCTTGTGTTGGGCATTCCTTGGTGCCTTGCATTATCTTCTGGATGCAGTGAAAAATGAGCAAGGGTTAGCCAGGAATCCCTTTGAAGTGACTGCACCCAGTTTCTATGAGAAAGAGGCAAGGGTTCCCACATCATGGATGAGTGTGTGCAAAGAATCTAGTCTAACAGTGTAAGGAATATAGGAACCTAGATAACTAACTGCGTGGAGTTCGTAGATAAGATACAAAGCAAAGGCAAATCAATATATCATTTCTAAAAGAGATCAAGTAGCATGGGGAAAATAGTTAAGGAGATTGATGGCTACAAACTTGGTATACAACAGACGAAAATACTAAAAGTAGGGTATGGTTAATATTTGATAACGATCCAAGGATGAAATTGAAGATGTGTAGAGAACAGTTTTTATGATAATGTCAATTAATCATGTTTAAGGAAAAGATATAATTAATATAATTAGTGAGTATGCACTTTAGGATTTGATGATAAAGCATTAAGATTTAAGAGACAATTTGGAAAATATGGATGGATTAGTTTAAGGAATTCATAAGGGGGAGGATATCTATAGGGGGCTTAAAAATCATGTATGGAAAGATAATGGTGGAAACGAGAGAGTTTATAGAGAATAAGTATAAAGGATATGAAGTTGGAGAGAGGAATAAAGCGGGAGGTGGAGCCTTGGATTTCACAATAGAGCATATGATTTTACTTGTCCGAAAAGACTCCAAAAAAAGAAGTTTTGATGGCTTTTAAAATTGGATCAAATTGGTATCAGAAAGTCTTCTATTTTTTTTTTTTTTTTCACTAGGAGGATAGAATGGTCAACATGTAAAGACTGCAAGCTTATCCCAGGAGAGAGCCTTATCACCCAACAAAAGTTAGTGGTTTAGATGTATATATTGAGATATGGAAGAGAAGGAAAAGAAAATAGCAGGCGCCTTAGAACTAGATGGTGGAAATTAGAAGGAGAAAGACAACTATATTTTCTTTTCTTTTTTTTGTGAGATTTTTTAGAGATAAGATGGTAAAGGAAGGAAAATAGAATTTGGAAGAAGAAGCTAATGTTATGTAATGAGATGGCCAGCTGTATAAAAAGAATGGTGAAAGAGGTCTTGGAGATCATAGATGAAAAAGGCAATCATCTAAAAATTTTGGTAGTGAATGATGAAATTCAATTGGCCATTGAACTAAAGAGGTCTTGTTACAAGGGTTGGCCAAAGCCTAGGAATAAGAAAATTTAGAAAGTTATAAACATGCCAAAAGAAGCCAAGAAAGAATTAAGCGATGCTAAATTTAAGGCATGTGACGATCTTTGTTGTAAGTTAGGTACTAGGGATAGGGATGGTCAGAAAGATGTATTCAAAGCTGCTAGAATGAAGGAGTGGAGACATAGAGACTTACACAGGTTATATGCATTAAGAGTGGGTTTCAAAGAGTTATTCTAAAGGATGATGAGATTAAAGAATGGTAGAGGAGCTAGTTAAGATATTAAATGAGGACCATGCAGGGAATGTCTGTTTAAGAAGTATCAATAATTTTGATACGATCGGTGATCATAGCTATTTTCATTGTATTAGGATGTTTGAATTTAAAGAAGTTTTAAGAAAAATGTAAACATGCATCCCATTTGAAGTTTGGAAGTGCATGGGTGACAATGGATTATCTTGGTTAAGTTCTTCAACAAGATTACTAAAAAAGAAGTCAAATGAATGGAAGCATTATGGTATTAATTTACAAGAAAATGGAGATATTCAAAGTTGCACGAATTATTATGGAATCAAGCTTATGAGTTGTGTTATGAAACTTTAGGAAAGAGTGTTGGAGCACAGTCCAATACATGAAATCAAAGTATCAGAAAATTAGTTGGATTTATGCAAGGGAGGCGAGCATCAAAGCTATTTACTTCGGTGATTTGCAGAAAAGTTAAGTAAGATCTTCTCATGGTGTTTTTTGACTTATATGTGAAAGAGGAGAAGAAAGATCTTTACATGGTCTTTGTTGACATAGATAAAGCATATGAGAAGGTCCTTAAAGAGATCATTGGTGGGTTTTGGAAAAGAGGGGTCAAATAGATTTATAGATGTTGTTGAGGACATGTGTGAAGGGATGCTAACAAGTGCTAGAACAATCGGGGGAGTGATAAGTGAGTTTCCTATAACAATAGGCTTACTCCAGGGTTTTATATGAAGCTTGTATCTCTTTGTATTGGCTATGGATGAGTTGACTAGGTATATATAGATGTACATGGAAGGGAAGTTGTGTGGAATCCAATCCTTGGGAGATTGCTATTGTACAGGGAGATTTCAGACTGTATACTGCTGTGAAGGATCTTGGCAGAATCATTATATCTCTACGGGTGGTGGATTAATGGGTGTGGAGAGAATGACAAATAGGGGTGTTTTTAGTGAAGTTATGTTATAACGACTTAATGCAAGGGGTTAAGGGGTGCCAATAGACAAAATGTCTCAATGCAAAAGGCGTGAAGGGTGCCAATAGACAAAGTCATTTGAAAGAAGCCAGTTTTTTGCTAGAGTAGAAGCATTTACTTGGCTTGTAATGCACAAAAAAAGGGATTTCACTTGGCTAATAGATGTGTGATATGTGGGTTGGAGGAAGAGGAGGTTGATTACCTTTTTGTGCAGTGTGAAGTGTCCTCAGCTGTGTGTTTTTTTGTTTTCTTGGTGATTCAGGTTGTCTTTGTTGCATGGCCTAAGCCTCTCTTTAAGGCCTGTGGTAATCTATTGCAGTCACTGATTCGATATGCTATAATCTGGGGGTTATGGAAAGAGAGGAACCAAAGAATTTTGGATGGGAAGAAGCATCATCGTCAGCGAATTTGTGCATACATTGGATCTTTTGTTATGGATTGTGCTTGTATATCAAATCAATTCAAATGCATATTTTGTTTTTTTGTTTTTTTGATACACACATTAAGTTCTCCTTCCCTTTTTTAATTGTACAGTTTTGTTTTCTTTAATTATAAGTTACATAGTTACCGATAAAAATAATTCAGCAAAAAATGTGCTGTGTGGAAGAATGCTTATATCTTTTTGGGGGTTGCATAATCCTAATTAAAGCTGCTTTGTCAAATATCTCGGTGGATTATATATTTATATGTTCTTGTTTAAGATACCAGGAAAGGTGGTTGTGAAAATGGAAAAAGGTTCAAAGAGTTTTTTTTTTGGGAGGAGTGGGGTGGCTAAAAGAAGGATCACCTTTTTAACTTGGGAAGGATTTGCGAATCAAAGAAAGTTGGTACTTTGGGTTTCAGGAGACTGAAGGAGAGAAGTGTGGGATTGGTGGGGAAGCGGATTTGCCGTTTTGCAGATGAGATAAGAACTTTTGACCATCAGTTTTGTCTAACAAATATGGGACCTCGTCTAATGGTTGGCCTTGCTTTCATTCTTCTAAAACCTCTATTCTCAGCCCTTGGAAAAGTATCGTTGTTATCTATTAATGTAAAATGTGTATCGTTAATCCCATTCCAAAACTATGTAAATACATTTTGTATCGTGGTCAGGAATGGTCTTACATGTATGTAATTCCAAGTCAAAGTTTGGAAGAAGATTCAAGAAGATCATCCTAAAGCCGAGTAGACCACAAGCATAAGAGACTCAAATCATATCTAAAGATTTCAAGAAGTCCCAAGCTCTCAAGCTCCAATGTCAGGCCACCTGAAGTGCCAACTTGTACTTTAAAGGTAAGCTTAAAGGTAAAAATTGGTAAGTGACATGAGTGGGTTTTTGGGTATGGACCTAACCTCTTGTACTAAGATTGGTATAGAACATGACCTACCCAAATCCTAGAAAAGGCCTCACAATGGTTGGAACCATATTGGATCAAAGCCAGACTAAAAGAGTAAAATACTTTAGAAATAGGGGTCTATTATCGATCATGGAAAAGTCTTGATCGATTGGGAAGCTCCATGATCCATGCTCAATTAGGCAGTGTCCAGATTCTGTAGACATTGTTTAAAACAGTTGATGATCGATCAACAAAAATTCACGATCGATCATGAAAGTTACTAATTGATCATGTGGGCCAGAATTGGAAAAATCCAATTCCAAAGCTTTCAAAACGACTATTTTTTACCTTTGGGGGACTTTTGAGCATGGTTTTTCATGCTCTATAAATAGGGAACAAACCCCAATAGTACCAACAAGAATCAAAGAAAAACAGTGATTTCTACTTGAAAAACCTTTGTTTATGAGCCAATTTATTTGTAAATCTTTGTGAAGTGTTGTTAGAATGACCAAGAGCTTTACCTACAATAAAATCCTTACCTTGGTAATCCTAGAAAGCTTCCCAAACTTTAGTTAAACCTTTTGGAAGCTTGGAGAGCTAAAATCATAGTCAAACCTTGTCTCTCCAAAGAAGAGTTTCATTGCGGAAGGGGTTCCAACACTCATCCAAACAAGCATCCTTCATTGGAGTCACTGGAGGTGGATTCTCATAGCACTTGCTGGAGCCAAGTGCAGATTCTCAAGCATCCATCGAAGCCACTAGACGGAGTGCATTCATTAGAATCACTGGGTGTGTACTTACAAGGTGAGTGGATTCTCTCTAAAATTGTAAGTGAACTACATTTTGTTAATTTTTCTGTAATAGTTTAGGATAATTATAATTAACCGGCTCGGGGGAAGAGCCTTTGAGAGTGGACGTAGGTCCGGGGTGTCGAACTATAAATCTCTTGTTTGTTGTGTGGTTGCTTGCATTTTTTGCCTATCTTGGTGTGCTTAATTATTGTGGTTGCATATGTTCATTGCCCATTTCATTGTGCAAATTAAGTATAAATAATTAAAGATAAAATCTTGTAAATTAGGGAATATCTTAGCCCGTCTTTCGCTTTGTTGTAGTTCGCTATAGTGTATGACGGAGTATAGCGGTCTATGATAGTTTTCATAGTGATTCATAAAATAAAATAAAAAAGTTTTCATAATGAGGAATTCTAATTAATTTACTTGAAACAATTTTGTTTAATATTCTGCCTCATAATTGAGGTAAATAATTAAGTAAATCAAACTTAAGAGAAATTGTACTTTATAGTTAAATTAGTTTAAAGAATTGGTAGGATCTTATTCACCCCCCTCTAGGATCATTGGAATATCAAATCCTTGTGCGCACTTTCACCATCTCTCATTTCGTTCCTTTTTCATGTTTTGATGTTGGGACTAGGGATATGATTAGGTTTTGGAAGGATATTCTTGGTTCTTCCCATGAAGAGAGTATTTGGAACCTCTCTTTTCTTAGGGATTTATTTAAATGGGTGGTGGATTTGATCACCACTCTCATGGAGTATTTTAAATATGTGTTTTTTTTTTTTTTAATTCGGGTCCAGATAGGAGAATTTGTCTCTAGAGCCTTTCAAATTGTTCTCTTCCAAATATTTTTTCAAAGCTTTAACTATTCCCAGCTCTTCTTTCTCTGTTTCATTCCCTTCCAAGAAGATTTGGTCCTTCTGGGTTCCCTTTAAAGTTAAAAGTATTTGTTTCCTTGGTGGCACTAAATAAAGTCAACACAAATGATTTGCTGCAAAAAAGAAGGCTATATATGATCACTTCCAATGTTTGTTCTATGTGTAAGGAGGAAGCAAAATCTTCTAGCCACTTGTTCATTCATTGAATCATTGCAAGTTTGCTTTTTTCCTTCTTTTTTTTTTCCCTTTATGCAAATTATCTGGGTCATGCCTAGGGATTGTATAGAGCTTGTGCATCAATGGAATAACTACTTTTTTGGGTCCAAGGGTAAGATCATTTGGAATGACCTCATACATGCTGTCTTATGGGCTATTTGGAAGGAGATAAACAACATTTCTTATGGTAAGAGGAGAGGAGTCATGTTGGTGATGGATTCCATCAAGACTGAAGTCTCAAAATTGGGTTGCCTGTTCTAAAGAGTTAAAAGGTATCCAGCTGAATGATACGCTTAGGGATTGGAAGGCTTGCTCTTTGTCCAGTAGAAGGGCTTAGAGGAGTCTTACCTTTAGCTGGCAGGCTCCTATTAGCCTTTCCTTCATGTTGAAATTTTGATGGGTCTAGCCTTGGCAATCTAGGTCTTGGAGGTTGATGTAGACATCCAAGCTAAAGTGGGGCCCACGTGACAAGTGGGTGGGACCCACACGTGTGATCCTTGTGGTAGCCAAGTGGGGGACATAAAGAGCATCTTAGATTTGATTTAATTAGTATTTTATTAGGATTTAATGTTAGACATTATCTTTTATTTCTTTTGAATTTATTT